>CAKNXH010002453.1:347343-371957 GCA_932178445.1 Andricus quercusramuli
AAGTTTATTCAACATTCTTTGCAAGTCTTCGACTGATTCTGCCATAACAATCTTGTCATCCGCGAAAGCCAACTCACGTACCTTGACGGTTTCGAGATCTACACCTTTTTCATCGAATAGGGCAGTTCTAAGACACTTATCCATGAATATGATAAAAAGCCACGAGGACATAACGCATCCTTGTTTCACGCCTTGCATAATATCGAACCATTCACTCTTTTTCCCATTTACCCTTACACTCGCTTTACTACCTGTATATATTGTTTTTATTGCTTGTAGGAGCCCTCCGTTCACTCCATACTCTTTAAGGACTTCCCAAAGTTTACTTCTATTTACCGTGTCGAATGCTTTTTCTAGATCGATAAATGCACAGAAGACTTTCTTTCCTACTCTCAAACTTTTTTCTGCGACCTGTCTTAGGCTAAATATCTGATCCGTACATGATCTTCCTGGCATAAATCCACTTTGGACTTCCCATATTTTCTCTTCTGTAATTTTCATTACCCTACGGGTAAGTATTTTTGAGTATATTTTACTTACGGTACTCAGTATCAATTTTGAAACTCTACAAAAATTATCGGCGGATTACGGAAGAAGACGGTAAATACTATCAGAATAAAAAATAACACAAGAAATGTCTCAATTGGACTAAAATATATAGATGTTTAAAGAAAAGATGTTGGGTTCTTTGAAAAACAAAGCCCACAATTCAAGTATGCATAGCTACTGGCGCAAAAAATATAGGCATCTGCCTTTGAAACTTTACAACTCATCAAGAAAAAAAAGCGAGAGTGATAAGTAAATAGTCACTTGAAAGCTGAAAGTATTCCACGTAAATAAGCTTGAAGACGTTGATGTGAGAAAATTGTTTGTGCTTTGCAGACTGAAAAATGCAACGGGAAAAATTTGAAAAATATATGAATATGAGGAAAACATTTGTGAACAAATTGCAGTCGACAAATTTGAGAAATAACAAAAATTGTTGCCCAAAGTTACAAAAATGTATAACTATACTATCTTTAGTTCTAATGAAGATATTAGAGCAATTCAAACTCCAAACTGTAAGGGATAGGTTCTGTAATTATTAATAATCTCCCGGGAGGATGTGATTCTATCGTTTTTGGTGGAAATCGCGATATTTTCAGACATTTACCAAAGTACTTAGAAAAAATAACAAATCTCCTCAAATTGCTTTTGGGTCCTTCAAAAGCTCTACTATATTTTTTTATTTTTATAAAATCTCAAATAAAATAGCGCAATAAGTAGACATTTATATTTGTATTCAAAAGTTCAAATAAAAATTGAAATACAAAACTATGTCAAAACTATGTAGTATGTAACTTAAAATAAACACAAATTATTTTTCTATAATATTTCCAAAATAAAAAAAAAAGCTACAATTTTACTAAGCTGTAACTGCATTATTTATTTTTCAATTAAAAAAAAAAAGATAAATATATTTGTCAAATAGAAGCATGCACTCTGCTAATTTCTTTCTGTGAGTGCTAAGACAAACAGGGGTTGAAAGCGACCGTTTAATTTAGAATACAAGTTTGAAAAAAGCTCTGGATTAGATAATAAATGAATAATGGTGGATATATATTCAAACGTGAGGATATTTTAAACTCGAAATTGAGAAGAATCTGAGGAAGGTTGGACAGACCACAATCGTTCAGACCACCCTGACCGACACTTATTGCCTCGTACTCGTAGCAGACTGTAGACTCTTCTACCTGTCGCACTGTGAAACGACTCTGTTTCCTCGGACCCTGCTTTCCTTTTGTTTACCTGACACTTCTGCGTGGAGATACCTCAGAGAGATTAATTATCAGGACTATATACACCTGGCACCCGGAAGTTTTCGTCAAATTCTGCTATCACTTTCGGTCAAATTCTGGTATGGCTTACGTGCGTACCCTCTGCAAGCTCTGCATCGATTAGAACTCCCAAATAAATATTGGAATAAATATTGACAAAATAAATTTACTACTTAAAAATTAAAGTGCAGATTACTTCGGACTATATCGGCTTACCTTGGATTACAAAGTAGACCCTCTACTTATTTAATCTTCTACTTTATTTCTAACTTTTTGGTTGAAAATTCACCTATTTGGTTAAAGAATCCTCTTTAAACCAAACGGTTAATTTTCAACCGAAAAGTAATAATTTTATTCATACAAAAAAGATTTATTTTCTATCGCAATAGACCAATTTTCAACAAAATCGATGAATTTGCAACAAGTAGCTGAATTTTCAACTGAAAGATATGAATTTTTTACGCTGAATAGAATAATTATATTTTTAATTGGAAAAATCAGTTTTGTACCGAAAAAACGAATGTTCAACAAAATCGTTCAATTTCCAAATAGAAAGAAAACAAATCTACACCTCCTTCGTCACATTATTCCTTTCCTCACCGAGCGAGTTTCGCCTGCCCTGAAATGGAAATGGCTTAATGGTATAATAATATTAAAATAATGAATGAATACATTTTCAACCAATATAAACATTTTTTAACAATCGCTCGGAGGAATTTCCTTTTGTATCGAAAGGATGTTTCTTGACACAAATAGAAGTTCATATTAAACTTAAGGTTAAAAGGATTTTCATTTGTCTCAAAAAGGACATTTTTGCAGCAAACATTATCCTTTTTTGACAAACTTCACACAAACTTGTAGCTAAATGATTGCATTTGTGTGAAACATATTTTTATGGGATTCGAAACAAAAAAGGCAAGAGGACGATGCTTTTGTTTCAAGGCAACTTTATCTCTGAGTGATGTATAGTTCAACTTTCAACCAAGTAGTTGAATTTTCAAAACAAAGAAGCTGTTTTCTTAATGAACAATTAAATAGTTCAATATTCAACTAAAAACGAAAAGTTTCAATAAAAAATGTACTGGTTAAATTTTCAAATAAAATAACAATAATTAGTAGATTAGCAGATCAACTTTCAACCAGAAAGTTGAATTTTCAATCTATATAGTTAATCTTTCACCAAAATAGAGACATTTTTAACAAAATACATGTACTTTCAACTAAATAGTTGATTCTTCGAATGTAGAGATACATTTAAAATTAAACATGGAATATAAACATTATCACTCGAAAACAATTTGCAACGGAGAAAAAGAAACGAATTTCCAACAAACTACTTAAATTTTTTACCAAAATTGTTCAATTTACAACCAGAAGAATGAATATTCAAGCAAAAGATCACTTCTTATAAAAAAATACGAATTTCAAACAAAATTCATGAATTTTCAACCGAATAGTTCAATAGTTGAAGATTCTTGATTTTAGTTTGAAATGGTTTTGTTGAAGATTTACCTATTGGTTTGAATTTTTTTTTATCTTAAAATTAATTTTTCAAAGTTGAAATTTAACTGTTTCCTTGCTGGTGAAAATTTGGCTTTCTTAGTCAAAAATTCATGTCTCTTGTAATTTTGGTAGAAAATTAAGATACTTGTAAAAAAATGCATCGTTTAGGTTTAAAACTGAACTATGTTGATGAAAATTCATGTTTTTCATCAAAAAAAATTCTGGTAGAAAATTAACCCCCGTGCATGAAAATTCAGGTATACTTTTCGGCACAAAATTTATCTTCTTGCTTAAAAATTTACCTTTTTGGTTGGAAATTGAAATAATTTGGGAAAAAATGTTACTATTTTATTAAAAAATCGTTTTTCTTTTGTTATTAGCAACCTGGGTTAGAGCAGTGTTGTGGAACGAACGTGTTATTCAAATAAATATCACGAAAATTCTAGATCAATAAAAAAAAATGTATAACTCCTTCCCAACACTACTATTTTCCAGCCGAGCGAGTCAGGCCTACCCTGAAATGGCTTAATGGTATGATAATAATAAATTAATTTTTCAAATGAAAATTTGAGCATTTCATTTTTTATTGTATAAATGCAGATTTTTAGTTCAAAATTCAACTATTTAATTGTAAATTCATGCGTTTGGTTCAAATGTTGTGTTTTTTGGTAAAAGATTATTCTTCTTGGTTGAAGATTCAACTATACTTGTTTGAAGGTTTAAGCAGTTTGTTTAAAATTCACTTAATGGCTAAAGATCCCTAATTTTTGTTAAAAATTGATTTCTTAGGTTGGAAGTTGACCAGCTTCTCGAAAATTCTTTTCTTGCGGGCTGTAAATTAAAAAAACAAATCTTTATTAACAGCTTACTATTCCAGGTTCCATTTCATTAATCTGTTTTTGATTTGAAATTTATATCTTTTTTGGTTGAAATATCAACATTACAAACATTACTCGTTGCGAATTCATCTCTTTTGGTTAGAAATTATTCTAGTTTGTCGAAAATATAAGAATTTGGATAAAGTCATTTCACTCATTGCTTTAATTAAAAATTGAACTATTTTGTTTAAAAAACTGTTTTCTTTTTGTATGAATAAATTTTTTTAACTTAAAATTCAACTGTTTCATTTACTATTATAAATTTATATTTTTCAGGTGAAAATTCAACTATTCTATTAAAAATTTATGTATTTTGTTGGAAATTTATAACTTTTTTTTGAAAATTCAATTACTTTGTTGAAAGTTTAACTTCTTTCTTGAAAATTCATTTTTCGGCTGGAGATGCATAATTTTAGTTAAAAATTCATCTCTTTGGTTGAAAATTTAACAGTTTTTCAAAACTTCCTTTTTGTTGGTTAAAAATGATTTTTTATTGAAACCTAACTATTCCATGTTCCATTTCATTGAACTGTTTTTGATTTGAATTCGACAACTTCGTGCATTAATATCTAGCATATCTACAGTTTTACATAAAAATAATTGGAATTCGCCATTTTCTGTTGTTGTAATGAATAGAGCATGTCCGATTTATCCAAGAACAGTAATTTTTTGTTTTCAAAAACTCTTATACGTTAAAAGGTACAGATGCAAATGCGTTTCATTGAATATCTCGGTTCTTCTCAAATGCAGTTGTATAGTTTCTTCATCAGGACGGCAGATTTGGGAGCTATATGCATGAAAATTAAAAAAAAAAAAAAAATTGGACCACCCTAGTCCACGTGGAGTTTGGCGAGACATCCCCCCTCCTCGTGGACAATCGTGGACTTATGCTTTGCCTCCCTCACCCACCCCCTAAACTGTCCACGTGGTTCATGGATGACCCCATATCACTTTTTTTCAAGGTGGCGCTATAATAATCTCTCTTCCATATAGTAACCGTCTGTATTGCTTTTAAAGATGCAGATTTTCCCACTATTGCAAATCTATTTTCTATTTCAATTTTCTACTCTGTAAATCTGTCTGGAAATACAAAGAAGTAAGAGTGCCTCGCCTTGTTTGCGAGCGGCATAGTGTTAACGGTTTCTCACGAAACGTTTAATTACCAAGAGTTCTGCTTCTTTCTGTCGGTTCGTAGATCGGGCGCTAACAACCTCGGTGCGTGTTTACATGAATGTCCATGCGTTTTGCGAGCTGTGCAATCATTCGCTTATTCGTTGCCCCGAGCGTTCTCCAAACGTGTCACCCGTAACGCTTCCTAGTTTGAGCGCCGCACGCAGTTCCTTTAACAGCCATTGACCAGATTTCAGAAACAAAAATTCGCTTGCACCTAAAGTTAACACCAGCTTCCTATAATTGCGGCACTTTTTGCTTCTCAAACGGCAGGTTCAGTTTAATGAGTAAGTTTTGAAACCCCATTCTTTTTACGAGCGTTCTCATCAACCGATGAGAGACTCGCGAAAAGTCAAAACTTTCTCTGCGAGTTCAAAACACTCGTTATATCCTTAGCCACGGCTGATTATTCGAACGTGCTTATGCATAGTTTTCTTTTGAAGCTATTGTTCCTTTCTGCACAGGGTGTCCCAGTTTTTACGCTCCTCTCCTATTTCAAGTGCTCTTAATCGGAAAGAGTGCTCTTTCAAGGAACAGGAGTCTTCGCTACAAAGAGGACAATTGATTTACAAGTCGTATATTAATGCTGCGAAAATTGTTTACTGCTTTGAAAAATTATGTATTCAGAAATAGTTGCAGTTCTTTCCGGAAAATTAACTTTTCTAATTCATTATACGGTAATATAGACCTAGGGGTGGTTCAAAATCTACGTCACGCTATTTTAAAGAATGTTTTACCCCTATTCTTCTTCGTCACAGATCACCACACAAAGAGTGAATCCCTCAGGTTGACGTCGTTAATACCAAAACCCCCCTACAATTTTACGTCAACACTCTTTCTTCAATTTCATTCGATAAATGCCTGAAATATATACAAAACACGACAACATATTTGGAGTTGATTCTGAACCAATCGATGCACCTTTTCCGAATAGGAAAAGAAAGAATTTAAAAAATCATACGTTTCTAAAATTGCTAATATTGAAAACATCCTAGGTTAATCAAAACGTCTCGAATCAAGGATTATTTTCCATTTTTGTATGAACTTGGAATTATGTCAATGAAAAAAGTTTTTCTGTTCAAAATAGATTTTTTAAATTATATAAATGTTCATCACTTCCTTACTCTTCAGTAAAATGTATCAATATTATAGAATAATGTATTCAAAATTATTTGACCTCGATTAAACATAATATTTTAACAGACTTCACATTCCAAAATGCTCTGAAAACAAGGCATATAATATAGAATAATGTTTCAAAGAATAGGGAAGTAGTAGGCAAGTAAATTCATCAAATTCAAAGTCAAATTCGAAATAGTTCAGTTTCCAAGCTAAAAAGTCGAATGATTAGTAACAAGTTTGACTTTTAAACCAAAAAAAAAAAGAATTTTCAACCAAATCATCCAATTTTTAAGGAAAAGAGACAAATTTCTCAAATGAGTGTTGAATTTCGGGCCAAGAACTTTGATGCAAAAAGAGATGACTTTCTGACAAAATTGTACAATTCTGAACCTACAAAATTGAATTCTCAATCAAATAGTTGAATTTTCAAGCCCTCAAGCATAATTTTTAGAAGAAAATCAAATTTTCGACCAGAAAAGAATAATTTTCAACAAAAAATATGACATTCTTCACCAAAAGATGTATTTCCAATCCAAAATTAACAATGTAATTAACATAATTTACATGTTATTAATTTATTCAATTTTCACCATTCAAAATAGTCTATTATTCGGATGGAAAAGTTTGTCAAACTATTTGAATCGTGCATTAAAATGATGAACCTTCACAAAAAAAATTGAATTATTGACAAAAAATTTCAACCAAGTAGTTGAATTTTCAATAAAAAAGATTAATTCAACCAAAACCAAGTACGATAGTTCAATTATCAATCAGGTAGAATAATTTTCTACTGAAAAAAATGTACAAACAAAATAAAACTTCAATTTCCAATCAAATGTTTAAATTTCAACTAAAAGCGATCAATTTTCAACCGATAATAGAATATTTGTAGTTTCAGTTAAAAAATTAATCTATGACACAAAAAATGAATTTCCAAAAAAATAGTGAATCTTCAACCAAACAGATGGATTTCCAACTAATGAAATGAATTTTAAAATAATACAAATACCAATTCACAATAAAATACATACAGAAGTGAAACTTTTCGTTAAGAAGATACATTTTCTACTGATGAAAAAGAGACAAATTGACGACAAAATACAGCAGCATTAGACCAATTGGTTGATTTTCTAACCAAACAAGTTTATATTTTCATATATTATTTTCTAAACAGGAAATATAAATATTCAATGAAAAAATCAAAAGTGGAAATTTTGAACTAAAAACGATTCGTTTTTACCCAAAAATAGAATTACATTTCCATTCGAAGCTTCCTTCCTTTCTAGCCTTCTTGTGTAAGTTTGTTACACAATTGGTCTATTCAAAAGTTATGTTTCAAAATTTTCTTTAAAAGTTTATATGACGTATAGCACTAAGCTATAGAATAGACCTCCTCTAAAGCAGCATTTCTCAAACTACTGCCGGCTGTAGGGTACGGTGCCGGCGGCAGGGGTATTTTACAGTTTACTTTTACTGCCTTTTTTTAATCTTCTCGTCATTATCGAATGAAGCTAATATAATCCATGATTATATTAGCA
This sequence comes from Andricus quercusramuli, assembly GCA_932178445.1. Classification (NCBI taxonomy): domain Eukaryota; kingdom Metazoa; phylum Arthropoda; class Insecta; order Hymenoptera; family Cynipidae; genus Andricus; species Andricus quercusramuli. The sequence goes on from CAKNXH010002453.1 coordinate 355,372, forward strand.
CGACCAGCAGTCAAGTGCCCTCCTCTATAGAAAGTGCGAAAAAATTTTGGCGACCGCTGCTTCAGCTCAGTTCTTTATGCCATTCTCAAAATTTCTGTTCTGGGTCAACTCTAAAAATAGAGAACAAATAAATTTTCAAGAAGAGTGTTCCATTTTCAACTGATAAAATGAATTTTCAAAAATCTAGTTCAATTTTCAGCCTAGTAATTAGTTGATTGAAAAAAAGAGTTCAATTCTCAATGAAATATTTAATAGTTGAATTTTTAATTAAATACGATGAATTTCCAGTCAAGAATGGATTAAGTATATTTTCAGTTAAGATTCTGAACTATATTTTTTTTAACTAAAGAATATTAAGTTTCAAACGAAACGAATGAATGTTCAACAAAAATGTAAAATCTTCGAGCTAAAAGTAGAATTTTCAATCAAAAGGGACGAACTATACGAATCAAAAATATAATAGTAGACTTTTCAATGAAAAAGAATTAACTTTCAACGAAAAATTGTTGGGTTTTCTCATTAAATGAGAAAAAGGTGAACTTTCTTGAAAACAGGGGGAAAAGAGTAATTTTTTGAAAAGGGGAAGCTTTACTTGTAAAATGAAATCGGTAATTTTCATTTTTTTGAACGTTTAAAAAAAAGTTATTCATATTTTTCCTGTCTGCTGTCATGTTCTGCGTTAACCCCTCCACTGCTACGTCACAAGTCGTCATAAAACCTGTTATCTCCCTCCCCTCTAACAGTGTGACGTATTTTTTGAATGGCCTCCTAATAAATTTCTAAAGTTTCTTAAGTGATAAAGTTTTCACTTCTTGGTGAATTTTATTGCCAACTCGCAACATTTTGAAATGGATTCTAAAGAGTGTATTTGAAAAGAGATTGTTGCTGTCAATAGCAGATTAATTTTATCCTTTCAGCGTAAATAGGCGCATCGAACACTTAAGGTATACGACCAAAGGATGTATGGAAAGGATCTAGTCGTTTCATTCTTATTTGTATTTCAAAGAATTTAATAGGACATAACTCTAAATTTATGACTTTTGCAGGCTTTATCTGTTTATACTGAAACCGAAGTAATAATGGTTACATTCTAGCATCTAGCATTCATCTTTGAGATGGACATACGCAAAAATGCGTAGGTGTTAAAATGTCAAACGTCATATACAAGGGATATCCAGATGTCGTTTTTGATTTGCTGACTAAGTAATTTATGAATAAGGAAGAGTGATCGTCACTGTGAGTCAGGTGGAAAAGTGTAATAGCTTATTTTTACTAGTTAGGCGAAAAGCCAAATCGTTATTGTTCTGGTCAACAATATACCTGAGAAATATAACAACACTAATATAATTTCGAAGGGAAAAAAACTCCTAAATATTTGATCCAACGGATGTAGAGTACTCTGATTTATATCAGATTACCCTGGATAACCTGCATATACAGAATTACTTTAGATTCCATAAAGATCACTCCGGATTTCATAAGATAACTCTAGATTTCATAACAATTGCTAAATTTTTAACAAAATAGATGAATTCTAAATCAAATAGTTGAATTTACAAACAAGAAAATCCATTTTCTAATAGACAAGACGAATTTTCATCAAAATACATGTTTTTTCGAAGCAATAATTCAATTTTCAACTGATAAGATAAATTTTTATCCAAAAATGAAACAATCAAAATTTCAGGTAAAAAATAAGTTTTCAATGAAGGAGAACAAATTTTCAACAAACTAGTTATATTTTGAACCGAAGAAATAAATTTTCAACTAAAATGATAAATCTTCAACTGAAATAGTTTAATTTACAGTAAACAATAATTTTCCAACCAAAAATGAATGTCTCTTTAACAAAATAGTTATATTTTTTTTTTAATTTTGATTTACTATTAACCTATCCCCCTGTGTTCCTTCTTTTTTGAAAAAACTTTCCCTCATTCTTGTCTTTTTTTCGCTTGAATGCGAACGGAATCAAAAATCCAACTAATTTTCGTTGAAAGTAATTTGTTCCTAATTGAAAAGTATACTATTATATGTTTGGTTCAGATTTCATCTCTTTTGGTAACAAATTCCATTATTTAATTGTTGATGTAACTATTTTTTTGAGTATTCATTTTTTGTAGAATATTAATTTTTTTATCTGAAACTTGACACATTCTATTTTTTGTTAAAAATTAATCGTTTTCATTCGAAAATTCAACTATTAAATTTTTCATTGAGAATTTTTTTTTTTGCTTGATAATTATACTATTTGGTTTAAAATGCAGCTACTTTGTTGGAAGTTATTTTTATTAGTTGATGATCTATTCATTTACGTGAAAATTTAACTATTTTGTCTAAAATAATTTTTGTTTATAAATTCAATTTTTCAACTGACAATTCAAATATTTCATGAGTACTTGATAATCGATCGTTTTGAGTTGAAAATTCAACAATTTTCTTGAAAAGTGAGTTATTTCATTGTAAAATCGTATCTTTTCGTGGAAAATTAACCTTCTATATTGAAACTTCAACTATTTTGTTGAAAATTCAGTTTTTATTGTCGTTGAAAATCAATTCTTCAATCAATATTCTAGATTGAAAAATCAACTACTTGGTTGAAAATCAAACTAATTTGTTGAAAGAATAATTTCATTAGTTATCTATTTGGTCGAAAATCCTAATTTTTTGTATAAAATTCGTTTTTCAGGCTTCAAAACACAAATTTCTGGTCAAAAATTCATATTTCCGGTTTGGAAATTCAACTGTTTTGTTGAAAAATCGTCTTCCTGGTTCGAAAATTCATCTCTTATGGTAGAAATTTCATGTTTTCTTATCAAATTAATCTGTTTTGATTGAGGATTGAACTATTCCACTCAAAATTGGTATTTTCCTGGTTGAACTAACTGCCTTTTATTTTAAATTGAAATCTTCTTTGATTTAAATATCAACTATTACATTTTTCGTTGAGCATTCAACTATTTGGTTAAATTCTACTGTCTTTTATTTGAAATTGAACTCTGTTCTCGTTTAAAAAATCAACTCTTATATTATTTATTGTGAATTAATATTTTTTCATTGGCAATTGAACTATTTGGTTGACAGTTTAACTAATTTGTTGAAAATTAATTTTTTTTTGAAGAGTCGACATTTGAGTTGAAACTTCAACTACTTTGTTAAATAATTTGATTGAAAATTTCACTCTTCAGCTGAAAATTAAACTGCTTTCTTTGATATTAACCTTTCTGGATAGAAAATTCGTCCTTTTGAAATGAAATTCTGCCAGAAATCATTTTTCTTGGTTGAAGATTCATTCTTGTATATGGGAAATTCAACCATTATTAATTGGCAGTACAATTCAACGATTTTGTTGAAAATTCAACTATTTGGTAGGAAATTCATCTTCGTAGGTTGAAAATTCATTTACGTGGTTACGAAGTCAACTATTTTGTTCAAAATTGGATTATTATGTTGGAAATTCCACTTTTTTTCGAAAATTATTATTTCTTTTCAAATTCAACTCCTTTATTGAACAATCATCTTTTTTGTTAGTAATATTCTTGGTTGAAAATTTAACCATCTTCTAAAAAATTCAACTTTTTGACTTAAAGATTCGAATGTTTTGTTAAATCTTTTGAACTGTTTATATTCAAGTTAATTCTCTTTGGTTTGAAAATTCCACAATTGGGTTGAGAATTCTATTTTTTTACTTTGAAAATTCAACCACGCATTAAAAATTCGTCTTTTTTTAAATTCTTTTGCTTGAAAATTTAACTAATGGTTGTTAATGCAAATGTATCCTTTCGGGTTTTAAAACCAATAGTTTTTTATACCATTCCATTTTTTAGATGGAAAACTAATATCTTCCGTTGAAAACTCACCTCTTTTGGAAAAAAATTAATCTTCTTTGGTTGGTATTTATTAATTTTAAATTAAAAAATATATATTCCAATACTATTTCCCTATTTTCGTGAAAAATTGCACTATTTCCCTGTTTTAAGAACATGTTGGGCTGTGAAGTGTCCTAAAATATTATGTTTGTATGTATTATCGTTCTATGGCATTTCTACTGTTTTCTTGAAAAATTTCGGATTTAATTGACCCAATTATTTAAATTGTGATGAAGAATTTTTGTATTGGCATTAGGGTCTTATGATATCAAAGCTTTTATTTTAAGTTTATTTTTCAATGGAATATCTGGCACTAAGGAGTAACCCTATCCGTGGTCGAAACGTTTGCCAATTTAACTTTTATGGCATGCACGATTTTTCATCAAATATATTCATAAGACCCTAATGCCAATACAAAAATTCTTCATCACAATGTATGTTTTGTGTTTATTTCAGGCATTTATCAAATGAAATCGAAGAAAAAATGTTGACCTGAAAGGTGACAGGGTGGGGCCTCTGGGGGGTGTTCGTCTTTTCCGAAATCGCCCTGGGGCGGTTCAAGCTTTATGTGATAATTTATTACGAAAAAGGGGAGGGGTGGAAAAGTGTTCAAAAAAGCGTGACGTTGTTCTTGATCGGCCTCTAAATGCGTTACAGAATTATATTCAAAAAAAGGCAAAGGGCTCATGAATTAAGAGTTCGAGAAATTGTTGTGAACCAGAATCACATCAGGAAATTAGGGCAATTTTATCCATGAATGATACAGGCATGCGGCATTTTTGTTTGAGCCAGAAATTTCGCTTCGACGTGGGAGGCTGTGATTGCGGACAAGGAGAACCATTTTATTTTTTTTCAGAAGCTGATTGAGATCGGTTGCATCATTTGCCGGTCTGGCTGCTCCGCATGGACTAATCAGATCAATCAGAGGGAACTTATCTTGCGATGAGTTTGATCATTATCCTCGAGGTTCCGATCATCCTCGGATGCTAGGGTCTCTTATATGTATCCTGACCCACTGGGGTCCTCGTGACCGCAAATCGAATTGCAGAATTGATTCTGCATCAATTCTCTTATTGCTTCAGATTGATTATTAGTCCGAGAAGAAATAGAACAGTGTCAACCAACATCTCAGAATTTTTTATGCATAATAGGACAATGACATCAATTGCGAGCCATTTGAGGTTGGTCTTTCAAAAAATACGTTACGCGATTTTAAGAAATATTTCTACCCCTCCCCTTTTTTGTCGCAGATTATAACACAGCGCTTGAACCCTCCAGGGTGACGTTAAAAATACGAAAACCCACCCATTTTAAGTCTAAATATTTTCTTTGGTTTCATTTGACAAAAGCCTGAAATAAAACACAGAACATGCAAGCATAATAACTTTGAAAACTTGACAGCCCAAAATACGAACTCTTTAATTAGAAAAAATAGTGGGGTTTTCACAAAATTAGGTAAATAATAGAGAAATAAATTCTGTTAGTGATTTCAAAATTCAATTTAATCACAAAGGGTTGCAATTTTAACCAAAAATACAAATATTCAACCTAGAAACACGAATTTTTCAGAAGAAATTTTTGATCCAAAAAACATGATTTTCAATCTAAAAAATATGAATTTTTTATCCAACAAGGCAACAAGACGAATTTTCAACGAAGCAGTTGAATTTCCAACAAAATAGTTGAATATTCGACCTGTACAGATAGATTTTTAACATAATAGTTAAATTGTCAATAACAAAAAAATCAATTATCAACGAAACATTGGCATTTACAACCAAATAGTTGAATTTTGAAAAACCCGGGGAAATTTTTTAGGAAAGTAATTGAATTCTCAACCTAAAAAAAATGACATTTTCATCAAGAAGACGAATTAAATAAAGCCGTTGAATTTTCAACCGGTGAATATGATTTTTCAATTAAAGAATTATTTTTCAATTAAATAGTTGAATTTCGTACAAAAATAAGAGAGTTTTTGAGCAAAGAAGATACATTTTCTAGACAACACTTGAATTTTTACACAAATTGTTGAAAATTTTACTAAAAACGATCAATTTTTAGCCAACAATGGATACGTTACATTTTTAGTTAAGAAATTAATTTTAAAGAAGAAAAAAAATGTTTGAAAAATGGTTGAGTTTTTAAGCAAAGAGATCTATCTGCAACCGATAGAATGAACCTATAATAAAATAGTTCAATTTTCAACAATGAAGTAAAATTTATAATCAAGAATATTAATTTCTACGAAGAACGACAAATCTACAACAAAATACATACATTTTCAACAAAATAGTTGGATCTTGAACCGAAAAAATGAATTTTCAATAAAGTAGTTCACCTTTCAACTAAGTAGTTAAGTACAATATAATAATTTAATCGGATTCATCAAAGGCTACACCACTTAAGTAGTTTAATTTTCAACAAAAAAATAATAATCCTTAATGCAAAATATAATAGTTGAATTTTCTACTAAAAATAACCAATTTTTACCAAAGATTGAAGAGTTGAATCTTCAGTTGAAAAAATAAATTTTTAACAGAAGAAAAAAAATATTTTCAACAAAATAGATAAATCTTTAAACTAAGAGTAGAATCTTCAATAAAAAAAAAACATGGATTCGGATCTAAAAATATAATAGTGAAGCTGTTAATCAAAACAAATTAACTTACAACAATTAATCGAAAAAACGGGAAGTTTCTTGAAAACAGGGGTAAATAGAGGAATTCTTTAAAATAAGTGGAAGAAAGTAACATAATTTTTGAACAACCTCTTATGATAATATTACATATGTAGTAAAAATATATTATCAAGTTGACGAAAATAAAAAATTGTGCTATTAATTATAACCCTTTGTGCAATTCAATACTGAAATAATTATTACCGAAGGTTAAGGGTCAAAATAATTTAGGATCAAAAACAATTGATCTATCGGAAATTTTGGCTACAGGACGAGACACTTAATAGTGGCTTCTTGTAAAACTTAATATTGAAACTATTGCAACTTCAAAGTGGAAGTATTCAAAAGTGAAACATTTTCGCTTGAAAACTGAAAAATTAAGATTTGCCATGGTTTAAAGACAAAATTTTGTTTAAATATAATACAACTACGGAGGAAGGTATCGCTTTAAAACGCATAAACAAGTGTCTATAATTATTTTTCAAATATATGTTACAATGTTTCTTTCTGGTAACCGAGACAATTTCACTCAAAATATTGAAATGAATATGTCAAACTTTTGATTATATCGGCTTTCAATAATTTATGGTACCTGTTTTAGAAAATTTTTAGATTACTTCTTCTTATTGTAATGCGCAGAATAAAATAAAGTTTTGCTTAGAACAAAAAACGGCGTCAAAATTCATTTAAACAAAATTGAATCATAATTGATTCATATTGAGCAATACGAATATTGAAAGCAATTTCATTGTTTTTCAGTTTTTACATTGGTCAAGAGAGTACATAACTGAAGCTAAAATTAGTTTATAAGAAAATGACTTAAAACATAATTAAATCCCCGCAGTTTTTTTTGTGACACGTTTAGAAAAAGTGATGATGTTGGTTGACGCTTATCATCTTTTTCGTGACGTCATGAAATGACGTTTCATGACGTGACCCAGTAAATTTTTGAATGAAATGATAAGATTGCGAAAGTTTTTTCATATAGCTTATTGCAATATATCTAACTGTTTGCCGTAATCTTAACACGTACACTTTTTACATTACAAATTAATTACTTTTCTGCTGGAGTCCATATTTTTTTATTACTAACGAAACAAAGAGTTGAAAATTCTGTCGTCTTTATATCAATTTTATCATGGCAGATTTATCATGCAATGGAAATTACTTGATAAAACGCCAGAGATATGGTATATATTCAAACTAAAAATGAAAATCTTTTGAAGCCAACAAGATGATCATAATTAAATCTATTCTGTTTCTGACAATAATATGTATCTGTACAGAGATAACTGCTCTGGCGGGACAGGTTGGGCAAATATTTGAAAAAGAAGAAGACGCTAAATGTAAGTTATAAACCAAATCATCTCAATTCTATAATATATTTAACTTTGTTCCACACTGTAATATTTGCAGTTTCCATAAATGAAGCCCCGAGTGCGACAAACCCCATAGTAAATTTTCATATTGCAATTACTTCAAATCTACCCAATTTATCTCACGTTTTGAGACGACAGAATTGAATTTATATTTATATGAAACATCTAAAATTTGAATACAATTTTTTGAATCTTATTGGATCTGACCCTCTATGAGATTTAGCTAAGACAATCAAATCTACGATTTTTGGCACGTCCAACTAATTTTCATATTTTGGAAGCTTGACTGAGACTAAGTAATTGACTTCTATTTCTGAAAAAATAATTAATTTTAGGTTGAAAAAAATAATCTGTTTTCTCCATGAATGTTTTCCCCTCATTTGTTCTAATACTATATATGAATAAATCGAATTCTATCAATACAGTTAACAAATTTGCAGTAGATAATACTGCCTACAGTATAGATAATAATCATTGATTGAAAATGCAAATATAAAATAATTATTTTCCATTTTCATTAATCAACATGTGTTTTATGTTAAAAATTAATTTAAATCTGTTTTTTACACATATTATTATTCTTAATTAATTATTTCTTACTTACTTCCTTAATTATAGTGTCAATTATTTTAATCGATTTTCCATTTCTTTGCAGTTCAGTGCCCTAGTGGGCACTACCTTTCGCAGTCTACTGAATGTAAATTCATTGGATCTGATATGGTTTACCCTTGCTACAAGTATGAGTGCAGACCACCTTTGTTCACTAGAAAAGGAAAAATTTATTAAATGTACATAATACATTGATGGCAGAAGTAGTACAATGAAAGTTCAATTCAGAAAAAATATAGTTGCAGTTTTTTCTATAATCATGCCACTTCCCCTTCCCAAACCTCACTCCCAAATCGGCGTGAAGGTGAAGCAGTTCAAAATTGAAACTTCATTCTTCTCCAACATCACGTTGGCCAAATAAGTGGGAAAAGTATTATTAATTGGACTTGGCTCATATCGCCCCTTGCCTGTGGCGGGATGAGCCAGGCACTGGGCGGGATGGGCCACTTAATGAAATGACTCATTATATATTATTTATAAGTAAAATCATTGTTAAGTTAGAGTATCATAAAACAAAAATATATCTTGCACGTATTTCTCAAAAGTTTCACGGAACTTTCAAAGTATTAAACGTTAAAATGATGCAATCCTTGATCCTAACCTCTACCGTAACTATAACTCTACAAATAGTGAATAGAAAAACGATTTGTATCTACATATCTTTTAATAATTGTATCACAGAAATTAATATAACCATTTTTCGTCTTACCCGTGTACATTGTCTCAGCAAATGTTAAATTCTACAATATGCTTCCTAATATTAGTACAAAGAACAGTTGCAAAAGAAATGATATATCATTCCTTTTTTCCTGCGAGAAAATTGAGTGGCTCTTCTTACCCCCTGCGCTCATCTCGCCCCACCCTACCCTATGTTAAGATTGAGAATTCTGAGCTTATCAATAAGGATTCATCGCTTAATTTATAAACAGATCAATTATTTACAAATTGTATTATTAATTTTGTAATAATAATTATTTGTGGGTGTCCGAATGCAAAGGGACCTTATGGCTGGTGTGGCTATATATTCATATAGCCATATAAATTACATGTATTTTTAGCACAAGATAAAACCCTTCGGTTGAAAACTAAGTCGCCTCGGAATTTTTGAAGTTGGAATTCCGAAAAACGTGTGATACATTTTCTTTGAACTTATTAAAATGAACCCACGTCGAGTTACTTTCAGGACATGAGTGTTGTGCACATAGATTCATTATAGATCCTAGCAGTATGGTCACCTAATTCTACTCGTAACAAATAATTTTGACATTGACTTAGAAAAAAACGAATATCTCCTAGCACATAAACTAAAACCAGCCATAATGCTCTTTATGGACGGCACGCATATTGAAAAGTATATCATTTACTCAAAAATTATGTAACCTTATGATGTACATTTATTTGCTACAACATAGTTTTGTAACACGTAGATATATCAGATGAATATTTGGCTGAATAGAACAGGTGACATGTATCCTTAACGTATTGTACTGCTTTACTTGAAACCGAACTCCTTGCGATTATTTCATTTTTCTGAAGTGGGCCGTGGACGTTGGATTTTTGCGAGTTTTGTGTCGACTGTGGTGGGTTGCAATTTTTTGAAATTATAACATTGTATTCATCTGTCGTGCATTGTTTGCCATCAATGGCTCACTGTATAGAAGATCGCTAATCCGACTATCTATACTAGCGGGAGGTCGTGTTAAGATCGTTTGTTCTATAATCTCGCACGCTTCATATACATATATAATCTAAAATAACACTACACGAATTCTATGTATACATTTCCCAACCTTTGTGATATGTGTCACATTATCACAATAGTATCCAAGATCATCATCAATCTATTGCTTTTTTTGACATACATAGCTATTTAAAATCTATATACACAATTAGTATTGAAAAAGGCGTGATCATATTTTATTTCAATTTCGGAGTCTTTCAAGAGCTAATGAAGAGCACGAGAATTAGTTTTCTTTGACTACGATAAGGGGTACTGTACAATATAACAAGGAATAATTTTGATATTCCGTCCTTGTACGTTTGTCGCAAAGAAATAATATTCCAAACAAGTCTTCCATTTTGCATACTGCAGGTTATTCGAGATATTTACGAGAATGAACAAATCGAATAAAGCAGTGATTAAAACATAAAATCAATAAAAGAGGGTGTAAATTGGCATATTATCCCTTAAAAACTTTTTAAGTGGCATTCAAAAAAATTAGAATTCATTATTTTTTATCGACACAGATCAAGGAATTGAATGCCTTTTCAAAATATTAAAAAACTGGAGTGTGTAAATGAATGCATCTGAAATAAAAACGTAAAAAAAACTTACTTTTTTTTAATAATATTTTTCACCTACTTGAGACGAAATGGTGTTAAACAACATTGTGTGTCTTCTACATAAAACACTAAATACCTAAAGCATCTTTTAACTATTTTTTGTAAATAAAATAATAGACTATCCCGTGCAGAAATTTCGATAGGGCTCTAGTGGGGCTCCGACGAGTTTTCCCTATATCTAATCGGGCTCTAGTGAGGAAAACTAGTCGGCCCCCCATCTATAACGTAACGCTATGGCCATAGGGGCCCCACTAGATTTTCTAGTAGGGTTCTAGTGGGGGTCGCCCGCCTACAACCCCATTTAGGAGAAGGGCCCCTACAAGGCCCCTGTGTTTGATTTAAGTTAGTAGCTAGGAGATTCCATCTTCCTTCTCAGTCTTTGGCGTTGAGAAGAATATTTTTGAATTCCATGAGGAAGACTTTCTTATCGATATTGTGGCCCATCGAATCTTTACGTGTGTTGGAATCAGCAGCTGAAATAATAATAGTACACTAAAATATGCCAATTGCTGAATTATAATTGATTGATTTTCATTTTTATTCGTACCCCAGGTTTTATAAATTTACTTATTTGACATTTTTTGTATTATTATATAAGAGAATAATATTTTTAGGTTGTGTTATTATTAGATTATATTTACTGTTAAATTATTCGTACAAATACAATATATTCAATTATTATTACATTATTTACCTTCTACGTGATCGTCGGAGCGAGCAGCTCCGAACATCATCCTCACTCTCATCGCATTCTTGTTCGACTTCTTGCATTAAGCGGAACTTTTGATTGCGAAATCGTTTCTGCTCTTGCAGGCGCCTTTTGTTTTCCATCGCGGAGAAGAATAATTGTCGAACACAATAAAAGAATTACATCAAGAAATGAAAACACAAAACTTGAAAGCTCTGGCTAAGCACTGGACAGCTGTACCAGCTGTACTTGACATAACCTCTTTAACTTTAACTGACACATACGTGCCTGGTTCCGAAAAAAATTTTCAATAATGCCCTAAATCAAGTTTTATGGAAAAAAGCGTTCACATGCACACAAAGAAACACTATTACTGCTTACTAAGAACGCCAGAACCCTACAAGTTAATACTTTATGTAATAAGAATAAGATTTTAGGAATTTTCTGGTCGGGGCCCCACTAGATACAGATAGATTCGCCATACCTATACGAAGCATGGAATTCTTCACTAGAACCTGATAGGGCCCCCACCAGTTTTTTCTAGTCTAGATATTCTGATAGGGGCCCCTTCAGAACCCAACTTCAAATAGGGAAAGATGGGGAAATTTCTGCACGGGACATAGGCCGACAAAAATATCATCATTTTTGTACCCAAAGACCGGACTATGTGATCTCGAAGGATTTTGGTATCCTGAAACCGAATCCGTCATCCAAATTTTTCCTATACGTTAGCCATATTCGAGGCAGTATAACACGATCAGCAACTATTTCCCCTACAAACTGCTAACGCCATCTTCCACTAGTTTTTTTTATCTTCCAGTTCCATTTTTTATCATCTCAAACCAATTTTTTTTTCTCCGAAATATCACGAATTAACCATTCAGTTTCTCTTCGCCTTGCATTGTTCCACAATACATTGTGGAACTGAAAAGCTTAATGTGTGATATCTCGGAGAAATAAAGTCGTTTCGAGATGATCAAAAATGGAAATTCAAGATAAGAAGAAGTAGCTATTTTTGTAAATAGCTATTTTTGCACTTTCAGGTTAGGGTATCTGGAAAACCTGACGTAAAGGAAAAATTTGGATAACGGTTTCGGTTTTAGGATACTGAAATCCATCAGGATCGCATAGTTTGGTCTTTGAGTTTAAGTTTTATCAGCCTGTGCTATTGGAGGGTTGGAAATTTCAATTTAATAATTGAATAAGTCCAAAACTTTCCTTCGTGAAACAGAAAGTCTCATTTGAAGTTATCGTTGAAGTGGTCTAAATGAAAAAAGCAGATGGACTTTGCAATTATCATTAGATTCTGAATCAAGATTAAGCTTCTATTCCAGAATACGAATCTCCCGACGGAAGTTTAAATGAAAAAAGGAGCAGACCCCGCAATTACCGAAGCAACTTGGTTGGTCAAAGTGCTCACCTCGACCTTGCTAGTCTGCACGTGACTTCCTGAGCAAGTTCTCCTATTCCAAAAAAGAAGGCAGTATTTTATTCACCTGCATGACAAGATTTCGAATTCGCTCGACATTGGGTCAGGATTATTCGAATAGAAGAAAAGCGAAGTCGATACGGTTTCAGGAGGGAAAAGAAAGCGAAGATTCTACGCTTATCCTAAACACGACAAACGTTTTGACTCAAGCACAAAAGGACCCATTTCACGAAGACTTTCACACGCGGTCCCTTTTGTCGTCCTTGTGGGCGTGGTCCAGATCCTTAGGCGAGGTAGATCATTTCCTTCTCACGTCAGCCAAGTCCATTGAAGATATTAGTTTTTGACTAATGATCGAAGTGGGACTTATGCGTCTGGTTCAGATTTAAAAAAAAATTGTAATCGTATTAACCCAAAATGAGGTAAATGTAGCATGTTTTGCACCAAAAGTTCCGAATAAAAATAGGGTAGACCGTGACAAGACTATTCACTGGGGCAAATGCGACTTTGCAAATCACAATAAGATTTTGTATTGTTTTTTTTCCTAATTGGAAAATTTAATGATGTAAATAGATTGGTATCAGAATCACCCATATATCATTTTCATCCATCTTTGCATAAACTAATCTATTCTATTAGATAAATTGTTCTATAAACTGAAATCTTGAACATATACATTGTTGAACAAAATTATGCAGAAAACTGTCTTGACAACTGAAAAATGGATGATTGGTTATGAAAGGAATATAACGTTTGCAACATCAATTGAAGTACGCATATCATGTAAATTTAATCTTCTGGTAGAGAAAACCTCATTTCATAAAATAATTGTGAAAATTGAACTCAATTCAAGTCCAAAATATATTGAATTCAGAAAATAACCAATTATAAATTTGGTCGATAATACAATCAAATTCTAACTTCAAAACAAAACGCGTCGGAAACACAGAAATCATTCTACTTCTCAACGACCTGGCTGACTATCAACAAATAACAAGTCATATCACTATTTTTAATAAAAAAGCTTTAATGCAAGAAGTCATTAATGAGAGGATTCTGATAGAATGTGGTATAGAGGAAACTAAAATTAAAAAGTAAAGTAGAAAGTAAAGTAAATGGTAGCGTACCCAGAGCCAGACAGAGGAAATAATCGTAGGAATGTGTGAATGATATACACTCGTCGGAACGATATGGAAAGCCATAGAATCACAAGCGCTTGCATGGAAAAATGTTGTAAAGGAAGCTAAAGAATTATGTTAGGCCAGAAAAGTGTGGCGATAAATAGCTCATAAGAAATGCATAATGAAGAGTGTCAGTGGAATGGTATACGTCTGAAACGAAAGACCTTATGGATACTATTGGGCCCGAGTGGCAAGATTCATATAATGATCTTTTGAAGCTATTCGCCTGGGGTGATTGCTAGAGATGATTGATCAGCGACCTGGGTCGGAACATTATCGCGGAACGAAAGTATTATTTGAATAAACAACACAGAAATTCCAGATAATTCTAAAAATCTATATCCCCCCCCCCCCCTCACTTATACTGCCATCTACGATTCCCTTCCTCACTTTTCTCATATGAACTACTTGATCCCCGATTGGTGTCACGCATACCCCGAAAGGGATAAGGCATAATGGTATATTATTAATGATAATAATATCAAGTTTAAGAGCAACTTAGATTTTGAATTATGGCCCAATATATTATGGATAAGTTTAATATAAATTTATATTTAGTTTGTTAAATTTGCATTAAATTCGTGTAAAATAAGTTTAGTAGAGTATAGAAAATTGTAGAATATAAATCTGCTTAGGGATTTAAAAGTTCGGGGCTTCATACATGTAAACCCTAAATCTTACAGTGTGAGACAGAATTAATTATATCAAAATATCAAACAAGTTAGGCTTATAACTTACTTTAGTTCAACTTTCCATTCTATATTTTCCTTCCAACACATCAGTTGTTATAGCATAAAAACGGTTTGATTAAAATTAATCTGTTTTGGTCAAGGATTCAAATATTCTGTTGAAAATACGTTCTTAGCCGAATTTGACTGTTTTTGATTTATTTTCATGACGTATTAAAAAATTTGTTAATGAAGATGTTTAACTTTCAACAATAAAAAAAATCGAATTCAGCTAAAAAACAAATTTTCAAGAGGATAGTTGCAATTCTAACAAAAGAAATATAATTTGTTCCAGAAGACAAGCATTTTTAAACAAAAAATTCAAATTATCTAACAGAACAAAAAGTAGAATTTTCTAACAGAAAATATAAATATGCTACAAAAAGTTAATTTCCAACCTAATAGTTCATTTTTGTACGAAATAATAGCATTTTCAACACAAAAAGACAAATTTTCAACAAAGCAATTTAATTCTTTTGCCAAAAAGATTAATTTTTTATGGGGTAATTGAATTTTTTTAGCCAAAAACACGAATTTTCTACAATATTTAGTTGAATTCCTAATTAAAATGTGAATTTTGAACAAAAAGTTAATTTCAAACCAAAAAGATTGTTCGGTAACTGAAACCGACCAGTGTGCAACCAAAAATGGAAGAGTTGAATTTACAGTAAAAAAATCATTTCTAATAAAAAACAAACATTTTTAACCAAATAAATAATTTTTCAACCAAAGAGGTGAAGTTTCAAATAACAAAATAGATTTAATTGCAACCAATTACTTGAACTGTCCATCAAGAAGATTCATTTTCTATATCAACAAAGAAGAATTTGCCACAAATTACATGAATTTAGAATCGAATTATTGAATTTTCAGCTATAAGATGTAATTTTTTAACTAAAATATCAAAATAGTTATTATATATATAATTCGTTTCTTCCTCTGCTCAATTTGACTGTTTTTCATTGTTGAAAGTTGACCTTCTTTAGTTACATTTTTTTTTATACATCATTTAAGATAAAAATTCAACTATTTTGTTAGAAATTTATTCATTTGTTCAAAAATTCAACAGTAAATCTTTTTACATTCTGAAGTAAAAACTGTTTTCTACACAATTTTTCTTTTGAAACTCAAACTCTCAAGATTGGTGTTCATAACAGCAGTTTTCAAATAAAATGGATGCACTTCATGCAAAAAAGAATTAAAACGGTCAGGGAATAACGATGTTATTTGAAAAGTCGCCTTTCCCCTTACATGGTTGCTTGTTCCCTGTTTACGTACTTTATGGATCGTTTAGAACATTTCTTATTATTTAATACATAACGCTTACAAGCTAAAGTTATGACAATAATGCTAAGATGAGGTTTACACGTCTCTTGTTATTGTGATTTTTTTTATTATACCATTAAGCCTTTTCCCTTCCGGGGTAGGCGTGACTTGTTCGGTTGGAAAGTAGTGGAATAGGTATATAGGTATGAGGTTGATCGGTATATGGGTATAGGGTGGATGGGTATGTAGGTGTTATGTATAGATGTTTTAGATTGATCTGGAGTTCTCGTGTTATTTATATAAATTACACGTTCACTCCGCAACACTGCTCCGACCCAGGTTGCTGATCAATCTCTCTAGCGATCACCCCAAGTGAGGAGTCTCACAAAACTATTATGTATGGCTCCCCACCTGGGCCCA
>CAKNXH010002453.1:372357-389934 GCA_932178445.1 Andricus quercusramuli
AAGTTTATTCAACATTCTTTGCAAGTCTTCGACTGATTCTGCCATAAAAATCTTGTCATCCGCGAAAGCCAACCCACGTACCTTGACGGTTTCGAGATCTACACCTTTTTCGTCGAAGAGGGCAGTTCTAAGACTCTTTTCCCACTCTTTTTCCCATTTACCCATACACTCGCTTTACTACCTGTATATATTGTTTTTATTGCTTGTAGGAGCCCTCCATTCACTCCATACTCTTTAAGGACTTCCCAAAGTTTACTTCTATTTACCGTGTCGAATGCTTTTTCTAGATCGATAAATGCACAGAAGACTTTCTTTCCTACTCTCAAACTTTTTTCTGCGACCTGTCTTAGGCTAAATATCTGATCCGTACATGATCTTCCTGGCATAAATCCATTTTGGACTTCCCATATTTTCTCTTCTGTAATTTTCATTACCCTACGGATAAGTATTTTTGAGTATATTTTACTTACGGTACTTAGTAGGCTGATACCTCTGTAATTACTGCAGTTGCTTTTATCTCCTTTTCTTTTGTATATTGGTACGATAATCGCTTTTCTCCAATCGTCTGGGACTTCTCCCGTCTCGATACATAAATTTATTAATTCGCACAACCTGTGAGGTATGTACTCGTCACCGTATTTAAGCATTTCAGCGCTAATATTGTCTATACCCGCAGCCTTACCGTTTTTCAAGTTCTTAATTATATCTCTGACCTCAGTGACACAGACTTTTTCAATTGGGTTTTCTAATGCATTATCTTCTATGTCGCAGTTTTGTTGTCCGATATTTTCACCTCCCAATAGTTCTTTGAAAGACTCTTTCAAAGCGTCTACTATTCCGTCTATATCATATAGCATTTCGCCTTTGCTGTTTCTCATGCTAGCAAACTCTGTACTTTTACTTTCCTTCAACTGTTTATATAATAGTTTCATAATTCCTTCAAAGTAGTTTATTTTTTTATTCTCTTCTTCTGTTCTGATTTTCTCTTTACTCTCTTTGACTAGTCGTTTAACTTTCCTATTTTTGTGTCTGTAATCATTTTTAAGTCTAGTTCTCTCCTCATCGCTAAGACCTGTCATGTTCAGCGTTTTATTGTGCGCTTCTTTCTTTTCTTTTTGGGCTGCCGCAATTTCATCCTTCCACCACGCATCGCCAGACTTTCTTCCTACAACCGCTGTACCACATACTTCGGTCGCAGATTTGACAATGACATCCCGTAATAAAGTCCACGCGCCCTCTATATCTTTATTGTTTATAAGCGCTTCCCACGTTGCCCTATCTATGCTTTCAGTTAACCTCTTTTTAAACTCTGTTTGCACTTCTTGTCTCTGTAAATTTTCAATTTTTATTCGTGTTTGTTTCGTTTTCTTTGTTTTCTTTGTTCTCCATCCCCGCCCTAAGTTTATTTTGCAGACTAAAAGGTAATGATCAGAATTGCATTCGGAACCCCTCATGACTCTTGTATCTTTAACTAGTTCTCTTAATCTTTCATCCGCAATAACAAAGTCAATTATGCTGTGGCTATTTCCTTTACGCCAGGTGTACATGTGGATCATTTTATGTCTAAACCAAGTATTCGTAATAAATAGGCCCTTTTCTAAGCATAAACTAACTAGCTTTTCCCCGTTATAATTTTTTCTTGTTGGATCTCCAAAATTACCTAGCACCCTTTCTGTATCTGTATCCTGACGTTGGACACCGACCCATCCGTTCATATCTCCTAGCAGAATTATTCTTTCACCTTGATCGCAAATACTTATTGTATCATTTAGAGTGTCCCAGAAGGCGTCCTTAACTTCCCTCGAATCGCTATCAACTGGTGCGTAGCACGCTACGATAAATAATCTTCTGATTCCTACCTTCATTCTAGCCCACAGCAATCTGGGTGATACAAAATTATGCTCTATGAGATGATGACTTGTTTTTTCACTCATAATTAAACCGACCCCTTGACTACGATGTGATTCGCTATCTACTCCTGACCATATTTCATAACCGCCTTTCAACACCCCATTTCCTATTTTTCTAAATTCGCAACCCTTTTTCTTTGTCTCAGGTACACAAAGAATGTCTAGTTTCCTTACGTGCACAGTTTCTCGTAGTTCTCTTATCTTAAGATCATTCACTCCTCTAGCATTCCAAACACCCAGTCCCCATTCATCGCCCGGAGCAAGACCTTTACGCTTACCGTGTGCATGCCTTTGGTCAATCCGAGTTTCAGTCCATTCCGAGGCTACTTTTTTGTTTGTATTATTCATGTTTAGATTGTACTCCCAACTATCACCTGTATGCGCGAGATTTGTTTTGCGAGTCGAAATCATGTCCGAATTAAGCAGTGATTTGTCTTATGGTGGAGACAAGCTGTAACGTCAGTCCCACCGAAACTTCTGTTACTGGGGGGGGGGGGTGGGGATAAGGACATAAGAAAGGAAACCGAGAGTCTCAATAGGTGGGTGATTTATGCTGAGAAGGACACCAGCCTTAAGCAGCGTTTTATTAGATAGGAGTTGATATGCTCCCATTTACCGATTGCCGGCCGACCTCTAAAACACGAGCACACACGAGCACACACATAAAAAGAGTTCATAGAAAAATAATGAAAATTTTAAAACTTCTTTTAAAATCTTTTGAAAATTTCCTTTTAAAAATTCTTTCCCTATTTTTAAATAAACGACTGACTTCTGAGAGTACTAGAGTTAATATTATTTTAAGCGTAGTTATTTTAACAAATCTAGGCTCATGCGCATTATTTCTTCATTTTTGGGAAAGTCTTCTAGATCAAAAAACCAGGTACGTCTGGTTTGGATTTATTTGACTCTAAGCTGAAGACTTTTTTCAATTCTTAATAAAAAACTAAATTTCCTGGCTGAATAGGAAACTGTATGGATTTTTTAATAATACCTGATACCTTAGTGAAAAAAAAACTTATTTTGATTATGCTCAAATTAGCTGCTCGAACAATATATACAATGTTCTAACTTTAGGATTCACATAGTATAAGAATGATCGATGATCTACTCGGGATTTCCGTCGCTCGAAGGATTTTCTTGAAGATCCGCTGCTCGTTATGCAGGTTCGTTGAGCTCCAACTCTAATATAGATCTCAGGTGTAATTTGTACTTAACTGGCAAGGCAATCCCAAATGTGGATCGCACGAAGGTCGCACGAATGCCTCTAGGAGAGAAGAAGATGAGGAGGATTAATGAGTGCATCTCAATCCGGCCATTTTTCCACGTCGGACGAGTAATGCATAAACCGCGGGGGGTGACCAGGCTATATTGCCTGATCAATCAAAATGAGCCCTGCTTGGCAACTGCTGTCTCGCGTGCATTTCTATCCGAAAGTCTTTCCCACCTTGGATGCCCTGCGGTACGACTATAATCCCTAAGTCGATCCTCCCTTATGCTCTCCTCGATTATTTCGAACTGTCACAGTTTTCTTGCGAACCAACGAATACAACCAGGAAGAGACTCTATGATAGAAAGTCAATTTTTCTGCTGCCATCTTCTTTCGAAGGATTAAGAATGAATCGGAAAGGGTTCGAAAGTTCGCGCCAAGTCTATAAGCTGAGGTTTGAACTTTGAACGCTGCTATACCCTGAGGTGTTCATAACATATTGAGTCGTTATTACTTATTATAGCTTCGAAATTCTTTGGAGTAATTCTTTTTTTCAAGGAGTGCAATTATCGACTGGCAATAAGATATGTGAAATTGGTTATTGAGCTTACAAAATAGTTTGTTATATAAATATTGTGTGCGCATTAATTTCCTTTTGCTTTTTAGAACGCATTAGAAACCTTTTATGTGGTTTTAAAATATCCTAAACGCTTTTTAATTATAATGTGTAACAACACTTTCTAGCGTGAAATAATCTTCAGTAATAGGAGATATCTAATTTGACTTCAACAGACACTCTCGCCGACCTAACTTGACTTTTTTTGACACTTCAAAATTAAAAAAAAAAAAAGAGAAAAAAAAGAAAACGTTGGCAAGATTACGTTATCCGTGGCGATTATGCAACACTTGGCTGCACCCTCGACCTCCTAAAAGTGTTATGTAATCCATGGATGGCCCCTTAGCAAATAATTAGATGTTTTCAAAGAAAATAAGATAAAATTAAAACAATATAGAACATTCAATCTCACCATTCGTTAAGGTAACAATTATATCCCTGATATCAGAGACAGATTCTTTCAACCGTGTTTTCCAACATATCGCATTCTATGGCGCACTAGGGTGGCTCAAAGATGCATAGCATAATTTTGTTTCATGCTAGAGGGCAACGATCCCCCCCATTTTGTTCCAAAACCAAAAAAAGAAAATCCTTCATTTTCGTTCTTTCGTTTTTTTTTTTATTTTAACTGCTGCCGGATTTGACTTGAAGTTTCCCATATAAAATGCATGGGGGAAACCCACTTTTTCCAGTTTTTGAAATAATTTTTAAGGGTTTGAAAAAATGTGACGGGAAAGTATGGAAACTTGTAGAGGATTATTCAATGAATAATTTCATGCATCGGACATATGAGTATGACACCCCAAACACACCCCCACGAGTCCCAGAAAAATACCCTTAAAACCAAAAATATCAATTCTCTATAAAAACGACCTTTTGGGCACTGTATTGTCGTCCTTTTTAATCTAAAATTATCTATATTGGTCTAGTGGAATATTTATTAACATTGCTTAATGAATTTTCAATTATTTAAACAAATTGAATTTGTTTAAATAATAGCTTCACCTTGAAATATTTCCATGGAAAAGTCTTTTACAGTGTCTTTTGCTCCATGCGTATCACATACTATTGCACTCTTGCTATTCCGAATTTCGGCTAACATTGTACGCAACTACTTCCTTTTTTAATGATCTTGAGCGAATTCCGATTTAATTTCGTATTCCCTTTAAAAGCATTTTGGATTTTCCTTCTCTTCTTCCGCTTTGATTAGACCCTTGCTTTCTTCAACTAGTATTTTTCCTTTCCTGTTCTTGTCCCTATGATTATTATTGTTTAGTCCAATTTTCTTGTTATCGCTAAAGCTTGTAATATTTGTCTTTCTTGGATACGCTTGCTTCTTTTCGTTCACGGTGACGCAGAATTCATCATTCCACCAAGCATCACCACTGGCTCTTCCTACAACTGCAGTACCACACACTTTAGTGGCACTCTTAACAAATGATTCCCCTTAAACATTGGCTATGCGCTCTTCATATCTTTACTGCGTAATAATGTCTCCCAAATTGTCCTGATTGCGTTTTCGTTTATCTCATTCTGAAATTCTACTCGGGCTTCGGATTCTTCAAATTCTCTACTATGTTGATTCGCGTCTGCTTCGTACTTCCAGTTCTCTTTTTTCTCTATCCTTGACTTAGGACAGATATAATCAGACCAGCTACTTGACTACCATGTGATTCTCTATCCACTTCTGACCCCAGTTCAAGTTGGTTTTCCGAATTCCCGTTTCCTGTCACTCTTCTGTCACATCCCTTTTTCTTCGTTTCAGGTACACATGAAAAATCCAGCTTTCTTATGTGCATTATTTCCCGTAATTGTATTTCTTTGAGATCGTTTACACCTCTGGTATTCTTAACACACAGTCTTCATTCACCGCCTGAAAATTTTCCTGTCGCATGCCTTTCGTCAACCAAAGTTTCAATCCATATTGTATAAAACGAGATAATACATATGCAAGCTTTTGAATTTTTTATAAAATCACTCAGGTTTATATTTTTAACAACAATCTGAAAAGTAAGAACTCTCTATTAAAGATTTGAGGTATTTTTACTTTCTGTTTAATCTGTCTTCATATTTAGAAAAGTAAATAACCAAATCTTATTTAAGAATAAACCTTGAAATAAATTGTTCATTAGGGATTTTGCAAACAGTTTAATGAAATTTCAAAGAATTTATTGACAAAAATTAAGGGTTTAAAAATATGTCTAATGCTTGAAGAGTTTTTAAAAATAAAAAACTCTTCAAGCATTAGAAACTTCAAGCACTAGTTCGGAGAGTTCTTTTAGATAAAAAAAACTCTTCAGGCATCAGGAATATTCGGAAATCTTTAATTCTTGGCAATAAATTCTTAAAAATTGCATCAAGCTAATTGTAAAATTCCTTAATAACTCGTCAAATAACATCAAATCTGACAGTATTCCATAAATTCCCTTGAAATTTTGAATTTTCCATAAAATCCTTCGAGATCCTCAAATTTGCAATAAAATACCTTCTTGAGAGCCTTAAAAATTATTTGAAATCTTATACAATTCCTTGAAATCCATTCAATTTTGTGAAAATTCTCTAAAATATTCGGAAAGGTAAGATTAACGCCATTAACATGATATTCCTGCGCATGATATATGCAGCAAAATTCTAATCAACAAAGAGAGTAATGAGATAAACCTCAAAAAATGTGGTGTAGAGGAGATACTAGTTGACCTATGCCAAAGAAACTCTTTGAGATGGCTTGACCATGTTGAGAGGATGAAAGATAAACGACTAACGCTAAAAGTATATCAAGGTAAAGTAAGTGATGGTATTGCACCCAGATGCAGACCGCGAAAATAATGGTTAGAATGTGTAAATGAGACCCTGATCCAAAGAAATATAAGAAGCCATATAAAAACACGAGAGCTTGCATGAAAAAAGGGCATGGACGTGAAGGAAGCTAGAGAGATATACTAGGACAGGAAAGTTTGTCGACAAATAGTTTATAAAATAGGTGTCAGTCGAAAGGAAAACGTTGTAATGGTATAATGGATATCATTTCAGGCCCCAGACTCAGGACACTGTACGGGTGAAAATATTTCAAATTGAGTTGGGCTTTGTTTATTTGAAATTCGTTTTCAAGACGGCTATGACCCGCTCAGAAGCTTCGTCGCATTCTATTATATTTCTTTCACATCTTGAAATCGATTTCCTTTTAGTGGATAGGGAAAAGTGGGGTATGGTGTCCGTGCGGGGCATGGCGACTCTTGCAAATAATGCCTGTGTTTGTTCGTTTTCATATACAAAATTTCGGACGTAACATAGCTTTCTTCGGTACACAAGAAAGCAGCTATTTTATGTGAAAAAAAATAATATGCAACTCAAGAAACATGAAAATTATTAGCAAGAGTCAGCGTGCCCCGCACTGACACCATACCCCACTTCCCCCTACTTCAATTTGAGGAACAGCCAGAAATGAAAGGGTGCCAGGTCAGGAATGTTTCCAAAAAAACAGTTTTTAGAATTCCGAGGTTTCCCTCTATCTCCCTCACTACTGAACGACCTTCTCCATTATGTAGCACTTACACTTATTCTTCATTTTGAGATGTTTCGTCAGTTGGGGGACTGCCAGAGCGATGGTCACTTTCTACTGAAGTATGACCAGTTTCAAATCGCCTAAACTTTAATTTGAGTATCATTCATAGACTCATTATTGAACCTTTTTCGGATCATACTGATGGGTTTCGAACATGAATTGCCAAGTTTTGAGCAAAATTGAATGCACACTCCTTGTTCAATTCGAGCCGTCATCCTGAAATGCGACTCGTACGCCCGTTTCACATACTGTCCGTCCAAAAAGTTCAGGCACCGCCATTTTTGTACAGATTTTTGTGAAAATCACAGCAGAAAAAAAATCTACGAATGTGAGACAACATTCATATTTCAGGTGAAGGTTTTGCCAATATTGATACAGAGTTTCAAAATTTGCAGAAGATAAGCGAATATTTCCGGGCAAGCGAAATGTGAAAAAGCGTAATAATCATATCATGATTTAAGAATACTCAGCTTTGAATGGGTGTAAGTCACTGAAAAAAGAAAATGAAATATCTGCAAAAAATATATGCGTTCCGTTGATCCTTTCTGTGCCCAGTGGTGATATTCAGTTAATCGAAGCTACCGGACTATCAGCATGGGACCTTGCTTGCCGATGCTACTGTTACACGTGCAACACGACCTTTCTTCACACTCACACACTTACATAGTCCCTAAGCTCTGATGCAAAAGGAAACGGTATACGGTTGCCTCGGTTATTATAAAGCCTCTTTTATTTTTCCAAGAAGAAAAGAATTTTTTAGGCATTCAAGAGCCACTGAGTGCTTATTAACAATACGCACAACATTGTCAGAAGTCAGAAATGTGTAATTTGCTTCAAAAATCATCTCTGTACGTTCCCCAGTTCCGAAGATGACACCACCTCACTCTTTTGTCAATAACTTATCAACAAATAATTATTTTTGAATCTAAATATCACCACTGGGTACAGAAAAGATCAACAAAATTCATATCTTTTTTGCAGATTTTTCATAATTTTTTTCAGTGACTTACAGCCATTCAAAGTTCAGTATTCTGAAATGATCATATGATTATCATGCTTTTTCACCTTTTACTCGCCCAGAAATAATTTCTAATCATCTGAAAATTTTGAAACTCTGTTTCGGTATTGGCAAAAACCTTCACCTGCAACATGCATGTTGTCTTATATTTTCAGAATTTTTTTCTGTTGATATTCCGAAACAAAAATCTGTACAAAAATCGTGGTGCCTATAAACTTTTTGGACGGAGAGTAGTGAGGGGACTCACAGAGGTCCCCCTAAAATAGTAAACACCTGTTTTTGACAATTTCACAACTGGGTACATAGTTAGAGCACAAGGTCAGATACCTTCTGGCCTGACCCTGTATCTCGGTTCGCTTTAAATGCAGTTGTATATTTTCTTCATCAGAACAGCAGTACTATTAAGATATTGGAGATCATTAGTTCAAAGTAAATCATGGTTTTCATGGGTCCAGCGACGCATCGTTTTCATTGTATCGTGAGTTACTGTGCCCTTTACTCCCACTAGTGGGAACTGATATCGCGATTGGGAAATTAGGCTGCTGCTGTAGCAATGCTGAAGATCCCAAGCTCTATACGATGTGGCAAAGCAAGGATAGTTTTATGGGGGCCCTCTGCCTCCCAGTAATGCATTCAGCTAAGAACTCCCGCGAGCGGTCTTAATATCCTTTGATTTATCTCAGGTAGGTCACGGCGTTTCGCCCTCCGTGCAAACCGCAGCGCACGGGCGGGCCAATAAGTTTTTAAATAACCATAACTCCTGCTTTTATGGCCCAAACGGGGCATTGCGGGCCACGAGCTCGGCTTGCGTCGCGTCGCGTCGGCGAGCAAAGTGTAGCGAACAACTTGTTTGCTCGCTTTGCATTTATTATAGTGAATCCATGTAAAAATTCTTCTCATTTAGGTCATTATTTATTGAGGCTTAAATGAATTTCGGAAAAAACCACAGCATTCTATCTTGAAAGGCCTTTTATAGATTCTTCTCGGTGGATTTAAATTATTTTAAGCGGTAAGGTACACTAGAACATTAACGTACTAATTGCCCTTGAAATTTGAAAAATGTATTACAATCTTTTGGTGTAGTTCAAAAATTCCATGAACATCCTGTAATTATTATGTTTTACAACACTATCTCAAATGGAACAATATTTTCTAAAACAGTGATTTTTGACTCACATCTCCCTCTTGTGACAATTTGTGATATTTCGGTGAACCCTTCCTCAAAATATCATGTGACGCTGAAGCTTACCCCCTCCTATTTTTATTTACGAAATTTAATGTGAATTTTGCAACGGTGAATCGAACTATAAATAATGATTTTAAACTATTTTATACTAGTATGAGAATATTATAAATTTAAGATTAACTTAGACGGCAGATTAACCAAACAGTTTAAGGGGGCCGTCCAAAAACTATTTTCCACTTTTTTAGAGACTTCTTATTTTTCCCTATTAGCAAGAAACTTCCCCTTTTTCTAGTTTTTTCGGTTAAATTTGAACTGAATGATCAGAAACCCATAAGAAAATTTACCTCTTCTTAGTTGAAAGATAATTTTTTCCGTTGAAAAGTCTGCCATTTTATTTTTTGTTTAGAATTCATCTTGTTTCGTTAAAAATTCTACTATTCGGTTGAAAATTTAATTACTTTGTGAAAAATGCAACTATTTCATTGAGAAGTTATCTTCCTTTGTCAAAAAATCAATAAGTACTAAAATAGAACACGAACCCTTTTGTTATAAATTAATTTTTTCAAGTTAAATATTTATCTCTTCGGTTGAAAATTCGTTTTATTTTTTGTTTGAAAAATCATGTTTTTAACTGAAAATATCACTATCCCATTTTTGTCTGAAAATTTTTATTATTTGATTTAAAATGCAAATACTTGCGTGTACGTTTTTCTATTTTAGTTCAAAATTCAAGGAGTTCGGTTAAAATTCGTCTTTTTTTGTAGAAAATTAATCTTCTTGGTTGAAAAATGATCTTTCGGCGGAAAATTCAAGTCTTTAGCTGAATTTTGAACTCTTCTTCAAAAATTTCTTTTCTTTTTAAAGATTCATAATATTAGATGAAAATTCATCTCTTCGGATGTGAATTAAACTACTTTGATAAAAACCTTTTCTCCTGGAGACTGCATGTAATTTTTTGTAAATTTGTCTTTCCAGTAGA
This sequence comes from Andricus quercusramuli, assembly GCA_932178445.1. Taxonomy (NCBI): domain Eukaryota; kingdom Metazoa; phylum Arthropoda; class Insecta; order Hymenoptera; family Cynipidae; genus Andricus; species Andricus quercusramuli. Next base: position 382,836 of record CAKNXH010002453.1, read on the forward strand.
ATATTAATCTTATCGGTTGAAAATATTTTTGGTTGAAAATGCAACTGCTTGTTTCAAAATTATTCTGTTTTGGTAGAGGATTCAAGTACTTTGTAAAAAATTCATTTTTTTTCTGGTTGAAAATTTATCATTTTAGTTAGATTTAACTATTTGGTCCTAAATTAACTTTCTTGTTGGAAATCCATATTTTCAGGTTGAAAATTTAACTGTTTTATAGAAAATTCGCCTTTTTGGCTTCAAGTTTCAACAATTCAGTAAAATATTAAACCATTAGGTTGCAAATTAATTTTGTTGTTGAACATTCACAGTTTTTTGTTCGAAATTCAACTATATACTTTAGTACAAAACTAACTATATTTGGTTTAAAATCAAATTATTTGTTCAACAATTTAATTATTTTTTTAGAAATTCGTTGCTTTTTCCTAAAATCAATTTTATTATCTGAAAATGTTATGCATCATGCTGGTTGAGTATTTAACTATTTTTCTAAATATGCGTCTATTTGGGTAGGAAAGTAATCTTTCTTCTTGGAAATTCGTCTATTTTTTGTTAAAACTTCATGTATTTTGTTTAAAATTTTTTCTCAAATTCGTCTTTTACATGGTACAAAATCAATCCACTTAGTTGAAAATTCGGTTTTCCTGGCCGAAAATTGACTCTTTCGTCGAAAATTAGTTTTTCAAACTAACAATTTAATCCATTGCAAGAAATTTTAAAAACTAAGAATCTTATACGAATGCACTTTTCATTCGTTATACCTGACGAAACTGTACCAAACAAGTTTCAAAATAAAATTTAAGATTTGCAACAATAAAACAGTCGCTAATCTCAAATTTTGTTATTTTGAGAGTGAGATAATCAATTATAGAGAATAAAGTTTCTGGTGAGCCAATTCACCCCACTCACGCCATTTACTCTCCTTATAAAATATTTTATTTAGGGACCCCTATACTAATGAAAATCAAAAAATTCGAATCATTGAATTCAAATTTCTGGCTTTCAAAAATAGTTCAAAATAAGATAAAACCTTTTTTTTTTAATAAAAAAGTGTGAAAAGAATAATGAACCAGATAAAGAAGTAGGCTCTCATTAGCAAATCTTCAATTCTAAAAATCTTATATTTAAATAAAAGTTACAGATTACTGGAAGCTGAATGATATTGAAATTGTATGTAATTCGATGCAGCTATTTGAATATTTATTTTGATTTCTGATTATTAAACATTAATTTTACAGTACTTTAAATTGAAGCATATATTATAATATGATAATTAGGCAATCAGAACAACAAACATGCAATAAGCTCGCTTTTTTTGCTGGTTACCAAGAAAATCAATGAAAGAAACGTTCTTAGGAAATTTTAACCACTTCTTGATCAGAATGATGACCATGCATAAAAAGGAAAAGCGTGTAATGCGGCACAGCGGGAAATGCGGCCAGGTTGTTTTTAGAAACATCTGCGTATTATGAACGAGTGAGCTTAGGTTTCCCATATATATATATGAATTCATAAATGTAATATTGAATAGTAAATAAAATCATTCTATTAAAGATAATTGTTAAATTTTTAATGTGAATTTCACATTGTGAAATGCTTGTAGTGTTTTTCTGTGAATGTATTAAAACTTTATTAATGTTGATCTTTTGATTTTTTCGAAGGATTTCATGTGTCATATATGGGTAATTTTATTCAACATATGCAAATAGAAGTCTTCTTCACTATTACACAAAAGCGGGTTTCTAATGGTAAAATATCGAAATTTTGAATATTTAAAGTTCATAGATGAATTAATTCTTGTGTGCTGAATTACTTAACAGGTGGGGTACGTTGACGCACTTAAACTGGTGCATTACAAACATCATTTAGATTTGGAAAGTGTATGGTGATGAGTCTGCAAGTGATACTTGAATGAAGGAGTGGCTTAGGCGATTTAAAAGTGGTCATGCTCCAGTAAAAAGTGACCCTCACTCTAGCTAGCCCGCAACGGCCAAAACAATTCAAAATGTGGTACGAGTGCGAGTATTAATTTATGGAAATCATAGCTTAACAGTAAGAAAGACGACGGAAGACTTCTAGAATCCAAGAACTATTGTATCCGAAATTTTTGAACAGAATTTGGGGATGAGCATGTGTCAGTGGTGACTGCCTTCTTCATCGTGACAACTCACCTATTCATTGCAGCTCATTCAGCAATTTCTGGTGAAACACGGCCTTACACAACTTCTGCAGCCTTCATACAGTCCTAACCTGACTGCCCGTGATTTCTGACTGTTACCCAAATTGACGTATCCTCTAGTAGGAAAACGATTTCAAGACGAAGATGGAAATAAAACGAAATGCGACGAAGCAGCCGTTAGCTATTCCGAAAAGTGTGCTTCGACCGAAAGTGGGAGGATTACTGAAAGAAGGTTGTGTCTTCCAAAGGGGATTACTCTAAAGGGGATATCATCGCTACTGACCCTAATTAATTCTTACTCTTGGTGCACTACAAAGTCGGATATTTTTCGGACAGACCTCGTTGTTACATGTTATGCGCGCCGCATCACCCGCTTCTCCCCTACAGTCTGCAAATAAATTCTCCATTTCGGCACCGATAACATTGTAGCAAGGGGTATTGTAGAAATATATGAAGTAAATTTAAGAGCTTCCTATCCGTGCAAAGGAAAGGCAACTGCAAAGACCAAAGACAGGCAATCGTGCAGGTTAACTCGCCTGTGCATGGACGACCAAGGGTGTGTGCGAGCCAGTCGTAATAGCATGGATATGGCACCCAATAAGTTTAAATCATACCCGCTCGGAGGTGAGCCTTTATACTAAAGGCTAAATAATAGGAGTAGCTAAAAATACTTTTCTTTGCGATTGCTGCGTGGGAGTGGGCTGGCTTCTTGACCAAAGCCCACCCGAAACGGTCATAAAGGTCACTCCAGCTCTTTCAATTTCAAATTATACAATATCGTTCAAGGAACAATAATTATGACTCGCCAGGATAAGAATGAGCATATATTTATTCTCTTATGAAACAAATTCAGTTATATTTGCAGGTGGAATAAGCTCAAGAGAGGTTTGTATTATAATTGTGTCAATATCCGATCTTTTAATATTTTCACCGAAAATATATTTGAATCCTCATTCTCTCTAAAATTTTGAAATTATACCCTTTCAAAGCTTTTTGTAGGATTATTTGGAACAACTTGAAAACTCTCTTCATAATTTGAGATATGCATGCAGTATTTTTTCATTGTATTTCTGTGAATTGCTATACTGTAATACTCCCTTTATCACCCAGGCGGAAATATTATATATAGTTTATATATAGTGTGAAGTATTATATATAATATTCATTTGTTTTATGTGAAAGATGTATAAAACAAATGAATATTATATATAATACTTCACACTATATATAAGCTATACATAATATTTCCGCCTGGGCAGTCTTTGTTACCAGTAATTCTCGATGATTAAAAAAAAATAAAATTTTGGTTTCAAAGGAACCCTCCTTCAGCTCTTTCTCTCTAGTAATTATGATCAACAAAATCGATCAATATATTAATATATTCACCAAAAAGTATTTGAATTTTTAATCAAAAACAGTTTAATTTAACCAAAAACATGAATTTTCAACGAAGAACTTTTTCTACCCAAAAAGATTAATTTGAATAAAATCCATGAATTCTCAACCAAATCCTTGTATTTCCAAACTAAAAATATAAATTTTCAATCAAAAATGAAACATTTGAATTTCTACCCAAAAATAGAACAGAATAATTTTCAGTTGAAAAAGTATTTTTTTTTCTACGGAAAAACGAATTTTCAACCAAAAAAGATGAATTTTTCAACAAAAAGTCTGATAGTTGATATGCAGCTATTTGTATTGAAATTCCAGTACCCGTAGTGAAAACCTATTTAAAACCCAGAGGCCTGGTTGATCTTGCGAAAGAACCAAGTGAATATTTAAATGTAGTTTTTGTACGAACAGGATTTTTTTTCGAAAACGCATCCGGGTTGATTGAATATTCGTTCCGGAAGGTATCCGGTCTAGACTCTACAGGTATCTTGCAATCAAGAATCAGGACCCTTTTTCCTTAATCCTAACAAATCGAATTCAACCGTCGTTGTTCAAGTTCGACGCAAGATATGAGGTGACAAGGAAGGGGAGCTGAGACGTGGAAAATGGAAGGGAATAATAACTAGTCGGTGCCAGGTGCCCGTTTGGCATAAGAAGAACTGAAGAAGGCGTCCAAAACTCTAAAAGCAGTGCGTGTCATTAGAGACCGTGAAAGACATGACAAATGATATCCAATCTTGAATGCGCTCTGGCGCCCCCTATCGCTGCCACTCGTTTGTTTGCGGTCGCACATTGTCGTGGTAGGGCAACTTGCCGAACTCGAATTCTCTTTTTGGCCTCGTTGCCCTGGGAGAATCTGATTTGCCACGGATCCTTGGGGGATGTTTTGACGGCCGGTTGACGAGCGATTGTCCTCTTGACGACTGAAGCCTCCTCGAGTGCCTTTGACTTCATCCCTTCTCCTGTTTTTTTTTTCTTTTTTTTAACAACGTTTTTGATTATCTTTATGAAGAGTAAGCGTTTCTGAGCTCCGCATCGGACGTATTTAGGCAGTTGAAGGGCAACCATGGGGAGAAAACATTACGTGAAAAAAGAAGTGACGTGATGTTTTTTTAAAAAGAAAATTATCATTCTGACGTGCAAAAAGTTTCTTTGCCAATGCTTTGTGGAGTAAGGGTGGTTTGAACATTTTTTGCGCTTAGGTCTCTCGAGATGGAACTTGAAAGTTAAGACCGAACAATTAGTTATAGATTTTTAGTTTTTCAGTTTTCCAACAAAAAATTTTCATGGTATAGTTTTCAATCATCTGATATTCAATGTATTGGTACTTTGTGAATAGATTTTACGAAAAATTGTAGCTTGGATTTGTTTTAAGTTTCATTAGTGATCAGATATTTCTATTTGTTTAATAACAGTTCTATGTATTATATTTTCCACAAAATACATGAATCCTTGATCAGATAATTAACATTTCTATCAAAAAGATGAATTTTCAAACAGCAAGAATAATTTTCTGCTTATAAAGACCAATTTTCAGCAAAAACACAAATTTCCAACCGTAAAAAGGAATTTTCAACTAAAACATTGAACCTTTGACGAAAAAAATGAACTTTCTGAAGAGTCATTTATACCAAAAACGATAAATTCCTAATAATAAATGTAGTAGTTAATATTTCGATGAAAAAAATATATTCATTTTTATTCAAAAACAGTACAATTTAACCTAAAATGTGAATTTTTCACCAGAGAGTTGTATTTTCAACCAAAGAGATTAATTTTCTACGAAAAAGTATTTGAACACAACACATAAATATAGGTGAATTCTCAATTAACGAAGATATATTTGCAACAAAAATAGGAACAGGTAATATTTCAGTTTAAAGAATTAATTTTCAACCGAAAAAAAAAACGAATTTCTAACAAAATAGTTACATATAAATTTAAATAGTTTATTCCGCAACCAAAAAGGATGAATTCGCAAGGAAAAATTTGATATAGTCAAGATTTCAAGCAGGAACGATTATAATTTCAATACAAAAACAGTTCAATTCAATGGAAAAAAAAAGAATTTTCGAGAAAAAAACATGAATTTTCAACTCAAACAGATTAATTTTTAATCAAACAGTAGGATTTTCAACCGGAAAAGATGAAATTTTTACCGAAAAATAGATGAATTTTTAAAGTAAGATTTGAATATTTACCAAGAAAGAGTCGGGCATCAAGAAAGAAAAAAAATGTTATCCCAAATGTTGAATTTTCAAGCCAAAGACGAATCGTCTCGAAAAAATGTAAGTTCCAACCTGAAAATATGAACTTCAAAGAAAAAAGTTCATTTTGATTCAAATAGTTTAATTTGTACCAAGAAAATTGAGTGTTCAACTCAAAAAGACAAGTTTCTAATAAAATAGTCGAATTTTAAACAAAACCTCGAATTTGTAACTATAGAGGATGAACTTTTAACAAAATTGTTGAATATTCAACAAAACAATTAAATTAAAAAATAAATAATGAAATTTTCAACCAAAAATATAAAAGTATACTTTTCAACCAAAAAGAATTAACTTTCAATCAAAAAAAGCTGGATTTCCTTATTTTGTTCTATTAATACAAGTGAAAAAAACGAGAAGAAGGGGAAGAAGGAAAAGACAAAAGAAACTTAGTTTTTATCGTTTTTTTCTTCCTAATATTTTTAAATGACAGTTTTTTGTCACTAGAAATGACTAATTTTGCATTTAAACTATGCATGAATAATTTCATCAGTCAAATTTTGACTGATATCAATTTTAAATTTAGAGTGCAAGCTAATAAATCAGCAATTTAGCAGACGTCTATTTTCCATTGCGACTTGTTAATATGCGTCAGTATAGGATTCCCCGGGAAGGTTTAAATCGCCGTGCACGTGTTAACACTCGATACCTCATAGGAAATCTGTAGCCGTCACATCAATATCTTTTGAGCGTAGTGCCGTAATCGGATCTGAGCGTTAGCTCGCGGGCGCGCTCTATGCACCAATCTGTTCGCACCTCGACCAGTCTCTAGGGTCTAGGGCCTGGGTTTATCGTCCCTGGATCTAAACGTTTTCGAGTTGCTTCTATCCTACGGACGTTTGGTTTACTGCCGTCACGTAGTCGTAGTCGTAGTGCGAGCACGAGTTAAACAACGTCTTGAACGATCTCAGTACAGCCGGGAGCCAGCTACCAGGCACGAGGCTAGTTAAGATTGCGGATTGCGATCCACCCGCCGGCCGACCGGATGGACGAACAATGCCGTAAAGAAGCACTGCTGGTTCTGAATCAGGTCTTATGGCGAAAACGTGAACGATTAGTGCTGATTTCTGTTTACATGTTTTCAGGAGACATGAGACTGATTTCACTCGACTGATCTGACAAGGGGAACTTACACTCTCTCAAATTTTTTTTCGATTCATACTCCTTCCAGTGATGGGTCATCACCAAACTTATAATATGCTGAAGCAATATGATATGCTTGAGGAGCATCTACATATTATGTGACACTCCAAGGGAGGGGGGC
>CAKNXH010002453.1:390034-427484 GCA_932178445.1 Andricus quercusramuli
AGGTATTTCCTTAAAATTCTAAATTGTTATTCCCAGACGTTAAATCAAGAACAATTACATCACGGATATTCCTTTCATATGAAACTATAAGGTTTTTTGCCCGAGGCTATGAAATCCGAAAAAGAATATAAAATAGATCATTCTATTCTTTCTGGCAAATCCTACATTTCAGGAGCTTCAATTTGATTCATCCTGGAGAAAAATCGGACCAGAAGAAAAGCTTCCAGCAAAGGGATCTGAAAAACCAAAGTCCCTTATGTTTTTCATTTTTCAACTCTTGATACAAAAAAATAGTCAAAGAAGCGCCGCGTGGCTACAAAATATGGTTTCGTATCCTATAAAGATGTAAATGAACTTGTTCAACTCTCCCCTTCTATAATTTCTCTCCTCTACTTAACCTTCTTTAGCCTACTTCCCTTGCTACCCATCCTCCTACTTCTCCATTTACTTCAGCTTTCCCTTTCCCACTTTTCTTACTTTTTCTAGTTCCCCTCATCATATGGCCTACCCCACTTTTCCGCCCCTTACTTCCCTTCTCTTACTCCTTTTCGAATACTCACTATACTTTCCCTCACTCATCCCTTTTCCCATCCCCTTATTGCCCCTCTCACCTTCTCCTACTTCCCCTTGTTACCCTTCTCACTTCCCATCAATTCCCCTCCCAGGAAAAATGTGCCAATGATGGAGCTACCGACACCCGACCAAAACTAAAAAAACTACCCTAAAGAAATGAAAACAACATCTTATTCCTTAACATCATATTATTATCTTATTATCAACATCATCTTATTCCTTGTCGGAATTTTAAATGCTATGAGCTCCAACTTGAGACATCTTAGAGGAAAATCGGACTAAGAGAAAAGCTCCCAACATAAGGGTCTGAAAAACTAAATTTCCAAATCTTCTCATTCACTATCCACTAATATAAAAAAAAATCGTTAAAGTAGGCACCGCGCGCTTACAAAAAAGGGTTTCGTATAAGCCTATAAAGACGTTAATTGACTAGTTCAAATCTCCCCCTTCTACACTTTTCCTCCTCTTCTTTCTTCTTCTTTCTTCTTCTCCCCCTTCTTTCACCTATTTTCCCTTCTATCACTTACTGTACTTCCCCTGTTATCCATCCCCTTACTTCCCCATTTACTTTCACTACCTGTCCCTACTTCTCCCTCCTCTACTTATCTTCTTCTCACTTGCCGACTTGCCCTTCTACCACTTTCTTTAATTCTCCTACTTGCCCTCCTTATCCTGCTAGACCCACTCCCCAACACCTCACTTCCTTTCTCCTACACCTGATCCTAAAAAGATTATTAAATAGCAAATTTGATTCCTCATGGCAATTTGATGTGTTGTAAACTTCAACTTGAGCCGTCTTCGAGGAAAATCTGACTTGAAGTAATGACTTATTACTAGGAGAAGTATGAATCCAAACCAAATTCCTTTCCCCTTGTGAGGCCAAAGAGGCTACGCCAATGAAAGGTCCACCGACGAAGTAAAGTACGGACGATCGATCCCAACCTTAAGACTTTTAAGGGCGCTTGTCCGCTCGATGTAATTGCGAAATCACTGCAGATTGAGTTCGCAATTCGATAAATCCGATCTTCTTACGTGTGTGGTCGGGACTTTTTGTAAGGTTCGCGGGAGAATCTGGTGAACCAAGAACTTGGGGAAGAAAATGAGCATGTAGTGAGGACACGAAGTCAACCGTGGTGGTTGTTCAAGTCCGTTATTGGCCATTTTAGCTGACCTGCGATTAACCCTACTTCGAACAAGCCGATTGATAAGTCAGCTAATGACCTGTTCAAGAAATGAAGCTTCTGCTGGTAGATCTACAAGAGGATTCGATACCAAGTTCCACTTAGTACATTTCTTCTCTCTTCGACTCTGGTAAACTGCTCTGGCATGAAAATAAAAGAAGCGTACCTGATGTACTGATGAGTCAATTCGTCGCTTTTGATAATCTCAAATAAAAATGGTTGACAAATGACTTATCCGAACTGGGTCCCGGCTTGAACTAATTATTTTCATTTGTAACTATAGTACATTGTCCACTCCACGTGGAAATGCTACTTTTTATGAGAAATGCAGAAAATGTCTGTAATCGTCACTTTTTCTTTTACCGAAGAAGTTTCGAACGACGCTTTTAAATGAAGCCTATGCTGCTGCTATTGTGACCGATAAACATTTGGTAGAGTTGTCGCCATTTATCAATTTTCTAATATCTTCTCCGATAAAACTTCCCTTTTTAATTTTTGCGTAGGAAAATGTTGGGAAAAAGCTTGATCAGATATTGAAATAGCAATGCTAGCGACATGAAAAAGCTCAAAAATCTAGAGTGATGGCGGGAAACGGACGACGGATTTAAATTCGACGCACAAAAATACGTGAAAACCCACTATTGTTTAATCGAGTTCAAAAATTGACTGGTATTTGTTAACCTGTATATAATTCCAATTAAAATGTTTCAGACCTTAAAAATAAATTGTTCAGCTTCAAAAGCTTAGGTTCGACAATATTTGTCTTCAAGTTTCTTAATTATTTGAATTGCTCAATGAGAAACGTGCCAAATTTCTGAATGTGTGATTTTATTATGTTAGTATTTTTGACGAGATACAAATAGTTCAAACTGTAGACTTCTACTTCAAACTTGTATAATTTGGAATGTTTTGTTTTGAAATAGTGTCTAATTTTGAAGTACTTTTAGAAATTAACTTTTATACGGGGCATTATTCCTCATTGCGAAAAAACTCTATATACATTTAAGTCATTGAGAAAGGGTTCATTAAATTAATTAGTAAGTTTTTTACTGACAAATAGTACAATCATTCTGATTTGAATTCAAAAATTAAAAAATTCAGGTGACAAATAAATTTGAAGTTTTTTGAACTGATGGGTCTTTAAACAATCGTCATATTATGACGAATATTTCAATATCAACTAAAAAAATGGATTCAATGATATGTCCATTCTTTAGCCTGAAGGTATTAAAAAAATCGAAGATTTTTTCAGGCAAAATAAAGAGAAAGAATCCTCAATTCGAAATAAGTTTTTATTTTTTATCTTCATTTTTGTATTTCAAATTTTTTGATTGAACAATGCTTATGATTAATGAGGTGTATATCCACATTTTGATATTTCTTTACAGAAATCTTCAAATTTGATAGCATTTAATTTAAAACTCTTCAATTTTTCAAATTTCCTATTTCAAATTGAAGAACATTTAAGGAAAAAGCATTCAAATTTAAAACTGCATATTTTCGAAGAATAGCTTTGGAAATGAAACTGAATTGAAATAAAATATTCAACAATGAATAATTTTGAACCTGAAAATTATATTAAATAAAAATTTGAGGCTTGCTAGTTGAGGCTTAAAAATTAAACTAAAAATTCCCCCATTTCATACCAAGCCAAATGTTTAAAATACACAATTTGATCACATCAAACTCATTGACAATATTTGAAACAAAAGTCTCCCTTACATTTTAAGAAATAATTAAAACCCAAAATCTCCTTCCTTCCGAGCTCAATAAGGATGTTGAAAATATCATTCTTCCATTTCAGAAAAAATTAGTCAATAAAAAATGCCGTCCATTTAACTTCAAACAAATGTGAAAATTACATAATTTTTTTCCTTCTAGCGCAATTAAAGTTTTAACCAAAATGTTAACAATACAAATATTTCCTTTTCTAATTCAGAAAAAAAATTCAATTAATTTAAATACAAAATATCCCTTTTCCAATTCAAAAACAAATTGAAAAAATTCCCTTTCCCCATTCAAAAACAATTTATGTAAATGCAAGAATGTCATACCTTTTAATTGAATTAAACATCAATAGTAAAACATTTGCCTTTTCTCATTTATGAATAATTAAAAATTAAATATCTCACTTTCATCTGAAAAAAATGTCTAGGAGTAAAGAACCTGACCCCCTTCTACTCAATAAAAATACCAATCAGAATGTTAAAAATTAAAAAAGTTCCTCTTCCAATCCAGAAACTTTCAATTCAATAAGAATAATGTTTAAAATGACAAAACCCTCTTCCGATTAAAAAAAAAAAATTTTCATAAAATTTCTTCTCGAATTCAGAAAAAAAATACAAAACAAATTTTTTCCTTTTCAGCTGAATAAAATTTTTTCAGATGTTATAAAGTAGTATTACCAGAGTTATAAATCATCAAAATAGATGGTTACAGCTAAGAAATAATGCTCCATACATTAAACGGCTTCTAATTTTCAATTTTGCTTTATTACAAGCTTTATGAGCTTAGGAATGAATTTTTGTTTATTTTCATTTAATATAGTCTGAATTCGAAAGATTTCTGATGCGTGAATTATAATTGCTATCATTTGAAATAGTTTTCTATTCGTCAGACATTCAATCGAATAACGTTTATATTTAGTTTATTAATTGTTTTCATAATGAGATACAAATAAAATATAAAAGGATAGTTGGATAGGAATAAAATAAATATCCGGATGTAATGAAATAGTGAAATAAATAGTAAAATAAGCATTTAATAATCAAAAAGTGAAAAATAAGAATAGTATTATGAAATTTTCATTAGATGATTAGAGGGTGACAGTAAATCAAATTCTTACATTTGTTTATTCATTCTCAATGTAAATGAATTTGACAGTTAATTGCGTATAATAATAGTTGAATAAAAAATGAATTTAATCAAAAATGCAGGCCGCAAGAATCGAGTTTTGAATTTTCGCTTACAAACATACAGCGCTAACCGGCAGTTGCAAATTTCCTGCATCGTAATCCATGTAACATGGTTGAATTTTTATAAAAACCATTTTTCTCGAGAATGGCTGATAAGCGGATCTTATTACCTAAGCATATCAAAAGTTTGCTCATGATCTACTGGTGGGAGGAATATGAATTCAAAAAAAGTTTCCAAGGATGTAGTCCCTTGTGAGATTCTCGACAAAGAATATTTCAATTTCTTCTGCGTCCCATTTGTTAAAATATTGCCTTCTTTCGCTGTATCTGCTAAAATTCGCAATTGTCCCAAATCCATTTGATGAAATGTCAACTTTTATTGTTAAGAATTCAACACCTATCCATCGGACAAAAGTTTTAATATAATGTATGATCGACAGGGACATGTCAAGATGCAAACACAGGCTTTCAGTCAAGCGAGGCTCTCGATCTTAATCGATCGTCGATCAGCCTCCATCCATCTTCAACTTTCATCCAGCCGAAGAGTCAACACTTTGATAATGCCACCCTGGCAATTTGGCTGTCGAAATCCCCTTAAGGCGCCCTGTTTGTCTGGCATGACTCTCATAGAAGGCATTATATATTTTTAACAATATAGAACACATGCAGCATCTTAAAAACGACATTTAGATCCTCATTTCTCATACCAATAAATCACCATTTCACAGTAATTTCGCTATAAAATGTAACATTACTGTCGACGTTATTGATGGATTATTACTGACATTTTTACATAATTCGATCTTTTTTTAATAAGATAGATTTAAGATTTCTTGGAAGTCAATTATTCTTGTTAATGAAAGAAGAATTTTTTATCGCACCTTCGGCTCTTTAATTATAAGAGATACGAATGTAAGGACATTCAAAAATAGTGAGAACATCGTTGTAACCATCATTCATCTATCTGGGACAGAACAGAGAATGATAAATCTGACAACGTCGTATTAAAGCCTGCTTAAATCTAGGATGGATGGTATCAATGGCGAAGTCCATTCTCTTTTTTTCTTCAAAGCATGATCCTTAATCCCCATTCTAGGGCTCATTTTTGAAACGTTCTGGAAGTATTGTAATATTCAGAAGCATCATGTATTTATAAAGGTAATTTCCATGCTTTTATTGTCAGATTACTGCAACTGATCATATACCTTATTTATTCCAATTGCAGCTATAAACAGATTTAAACAAATTTCTTATTAGGGTAAATATAAACAAAAATTTAATCAGTTGAAAGATTTAAAGTCACTTTTGACTGATTCAAATGAGGCCGATTTGGCTTGATTTCCAACAGAAAATAGAATAGTTAACTTTTCAATAACAAAATCAATTTTCAACAAAAAGAAGCGAATTTTAAAGAAAATAGTTGAATTTTCAACTCAAGAAATGAATTTTCAACTAAAATGATGAATCTTGAATTTAAAAAAAAAAGCTTTCATCAAAGTAATTAAACTTTCAACTAAAAAAATTAAATTTTAGACAAAAAGATAAATTTTCTTACAAAAAAAAAGGATTTGCAACAAAACATAAGAATTTTTAACCAAAAAGTTGAGTTTTGAGCTGAAAAAATTCATTTTCAACCATAAGAAATTTTCATTATCAACCAAATGGAAAAACCCAAGAAGAATTATTTTCTACAAAAGAACAATCAATTTTCAGTAAAATAGATACATTTTCTGACCAATAGGTTGAATTCACAGTCAAAAAACATCACTTTTCATCGAAAAATCGAATAGATAAATTTTCATTTAACATAATTAATTTTGAACTGAACAGAAACGATTGTCAACAAAAGAGATGAATTTTCTGCAAAAAATGTATTCCAACTAAATAGTTGAATTTTCAAATAAAAATACATGTTTTGTAACCGTAAATGGTAAAGTTGAATTATCAGAAAACGAAATTATTTTTAAACTAAAAAGTAATTTATAAAAAAGCAGTTGAGTTTTCACCCAACAAGATATATTTTAAACTAAGTTGATGAATCTTCAACCAAAAAAATGGATTTTTGAAACACGTAGTTAAACTTTTTACCAAGTAGTTGATATTAGAACCAAAAAAGATTCTAATTTTATATCTGAAGCAGTTAAATTCAACCAGAAACGACCAATTTTCCACCAAATAGTTGAATAATTTTTTAAACAAAAGAGACTTTATACTCAATGAGATTATTTTCCAACAAAAAGTGGAGTTTTCAACTAAATAAGATAAATTTTTAATCAAATATGGAACAGTTGAGTTTTAAGTTAACAACTTTTATTTTCAAGTAAAAAAAAAAAATTTCAACAAAATAGTTCAACTTTCAACCAAGCAGTTGAAATTTAAACCAAAGAAGAATTTTGTTAACAAAAAATGTATTCCAAGCAAAAATGATTTTAAGTTTTAATGACAAAATTTTTCAAAAAATGCATGAAATTGCAATCAAATAATTAAATCTCCAACTAAATAAGATACATTTTTTACCAAAAATATAAAGTTCAATTAATAGCTGAAAATTTTAAGTTTCAGGCGAAAAATAATAAATTTTCAACAAAACTGTTTAATTTTTCACTATAGAGACGAGTTTTCTAAAATGATGAAGATTAGAACAACAAAAAAAATGATTCTAATTTTAAATAAAAAGTAGTGGAATCCAATAAAAAAAGTCAAATTTTCAACCAATAAGTAGAATTATAAACCAAATAGTTGAGTATTTACTGGAAAAGTTCAGATTTCAACCAAAAATGTAATATTTCAATCTTCAATTAAAAAAATTAATTCTTAATTTGAAAAAATTCCGAACACAAAATGAATTCCAACCAAAAAATATTTTCATGTCAAATAAAAAATAGTGAAATCATTTTTAACAAAAATAGGTTAATTTTTATCCATAGAGATGAATTTTTAACTAAGATTATGAATTTTCAACAACAACAAAATATATAATTTTTAACAAAATAGTTTAACTTTCAATCCTACTTGATATTTCAACTAAGGAAGATTTAAACTTATAATTAAGAACTGAACTAATCAATCATTTTGAATTATCTAAACTGTCACTTTCATTGATTATATCCGTAATTTGGAATGACGTGACCAGTAACTTTCACTACTAAAATCATTCATTTTGATTGATCTAATCCGTAATATCTAATATGTTCATCATTAATTTTTGGTTAATTTTCATCATTTTATAAAACATAGAAATTTAATAAAGAATTTGAATTTATAAATAATTGTACGATTTTATTATAGCAGACAAATCAGTCACTTCTTATGACTGACAATCAGTCGTTTTGGGTAACAGTCTGATTCAGTCAGCAATATTGACTCATTCAATCGGTGAAATAACAATTTTGCCAGTATAAATCACAAATTTTTTAGTCGAAGCATGCTCGATTAATTTAATCAATCGAATTTTGACTGATTTGAATTGAGTTTTGAAGGAACAGGAATCAAGAAAATCAAGTTTAGATTTCATTTTTTACAAGGCTTCAATTAGAATTAGATTGATCTACTTTTGATTCCTGTCCTACATTCAACATCTTCTACTGCATCTAATTTAGTTTTAAAGTAAACAAAAAATTCAACTTTTTCGGTTTATCTTCAGCCTAACAGACTACAGAAATAATAGTCTTCTTAATGAAAAATACTGACATAAATCGAGTAGAGTCTATCTTATGGACCATAGTAAAACCTCTAATTTCAGAACTATACTTCCGTTCTTTTAAATCACCAGAAGGAGGTGTAACCGTGAAAAGTGAAACCAATTTTAGTCACGCGATTGGGCTCTCCAGCCTTAATGGATCTTTCGCAGTCAATGTGGGTCCTCCTTTACAATCATATTAATTATTCATTCGAGTGAAATTTTCTCTGCTCGTCTTCTAATTGTCGGCTTATTATTTGTGCTCAGTCGAAAGTAGAGAAATTAGAATGGGATACGCAAAAACACCTGTAATAAATCACTGTTACATGAATGGCCTGTGAACAAGTTAGAACGATTAAAATCAACTGAGTGGATATTTTTGAGGCCCTGAGGATACGTTAGAATAATCGAATGGTATATTCAAAGTTTCTTGGGATTTGACTCTTAAAAACCGGTGGATTTTTCGAAAAAATCGTAGAGTTTAAAATTCAGGTGAAAATTTCTAAAGAATAAGAGTACTATTTCTTAGAGAAGTATTTTACTGTATATTTTACAAAAGTGTATACAATATTATATATTTTTCTGGAAATGCAAAAGCATCAGAATCCTATGGTGCTTATTAAAGGGGGATTAAATTCTTGATTGAACTTCTGAACCGTGATAAATATTTTGAACATGTTACATAAAACATGAAAAAAGGCACAAACATTGAGGCTTAGATAGGGTTTTCATACAATTTTTCATAAAAACCCAAAGGACATGCATTTCTGTCGTGGAAAATATTTTTCCTATCCTGGAGTTTGAGAACCAAAAACAAATTTCCCTCTGTAAAGTTTTTTTCTGGAAAATGACGTAAGACGATTTGGATGTAGATGAATTCCTAATAGAACATATCTTATTTGATATTTTAACCAATGGAAGATTTTCATTTTCAATCGAAAACAGTTAAGTTGAAAAAAACCAAACAATTTGTCAATAACATAGTTCAACTATATATCAAGCAAAGAAGATACATTTTCAATTAAGCAGTTGCATTTTCAACAAAAAAGAAGAAATTTCTACCAAAAGAGATTAATTTTTTAATGAAAATGACGAAATTTTAACAAGAGTTGAATTTTCAATTAGGACCAATTTTTTAGTCAGTGAAAATAAAATTTTATCCAAAATGTTACATTTTCAATAGAAAAAGAAGAGCTTTCTACAAAACAGTTGAATTATCAATCAAATAATTGAATTATGAACAAAAAATATGATTCTCTTGTGAACAAAAAGTTTAATTTCCTACTAAAAGGTACGAATTCTCTACAAAATACACACATTTTCAACCAAAGATGTATACTTTCTATAAAAGAGGACACATTTTTCAAAAATACACGAATATCTATCCTATTAGTTGAATTTTCAACAAGCTTCAACAATTTCCTACCATATTGATGAATTTTTAAGCCGAAACATGAATTTCTCAAAAACATCTTCATTTTGAACAAAAAGATAATTTTCAACTGAGTACTTAAATTATTTGCTGAATAAATAAATTTTAAATCAGAAAACTATTTCTTAAATTTTCAACCAAAAGAGATGAATTTTCAACCAAGAATGTAATGGCTGATATTTCAACAAAACAACTTTTAATTTTCAATCAGAAAGAGTAGAATTGAACCACAAAATACGAATTTTTAAGAAAATATTTGAATCCAAAACTTACACCGATTATTTTTAAACTGTTGAATTTTTAAATAAAACAATTATTTTCTACTCAAAATATGAATTTTCAACAAAAAACGTGAATTTTCAATCAAAAAGTCAATTTCACCAACATGCGGATCATTTTTTGATAAGAAAAGTAGAATTTTCAATAAAATACTTCACTTTCCAATGAAAGAGAGTTTAAAATTAATTAAAGTTGGAAACATGAGTGTTTGAATATTTTATCATTAATGTTAATAGCAATCTTTTCGAATACTGCTAGTTTGAACAAATTATTATTGTTTATAACTGTCTTCTTCTTTAGCAATTCTATAGATATAGGCAGTTACTGTTTTTCTGAAAATAAAAAATTGTTGTCCACTTTTTTCAATGAGATACTACTCAATGCAATTTAACAAATGTGTTTGTGAGAAACGATTTATGCTTGTTTATCACTATCTTCTTGTAAATTAATGCTAAAAAGTTGCAGGTTTTTCTGATTTTTTAATTTTTAATTTTTAGTTGGTAACAATTAATAAAACATTGATATTGTTATCAATTTGAACAAAATCTCTACATCAAAGAAACATCAAACTACATCAAAGAAAGAAAGAAAGAAAACTACATCAAAGAAAAATTTACATTTAACATGATCTATATAGAAAATTGGAAGAATATTTCGAATAACTATTTTCTTTCAGAAAAATATATTCACAAAAAAAGAGAGAGACTGTTTAAAAAATTATTCTCTCTTATATTTATTTCTAATTTGCTTAGAACTAAAAAGCCAAAGCAAAGTTTAAAATTTCAGAAAAAACTGCATATTTCTAGCAATTATCTCAACAAAAAAAAACAATTCTAAGCAATAATAAATTGTTTAACGAATTATGTTTGTTAACTTGCATTGATTATAACCTCACTCTAAGTAAAAAGTAAACTAAAAGTTAAAAATTTCAGAAAAAACACAACAAACAATGTATCATTATTGTAGGAGAAGATAGTTATGAAGGATAGTCATTTATTTAAACAATTATGTTCGCGAACTTGCAATTATTTTGACTTCTTCTTAAGTGACAAGTAAGCAAAAAGTTACAAATTTCAGAAAAAAACCGCAACTATCCAACGCTATTTGAAGAGTATATGATTTAAATATATAATAAACTGTTTAAACAATTTCTGTGAATATCTTATTATCGGTAGAATTTAGTGCGTCAGGTATAAAAAACAATTTGTATTCAAAAAAACTGCAACAAATCATAATTAGCGCCAAAAACTCAATTCTTCACTTATGGCATTTTTCTGGGACCCTACAAACCAGACTTATCATGGTGATATTCAAAAAGTAGTCATTTACCTCTATAAATATAATTTTTTTTTTAACCAAAGAAAAACACATTTTTTGGTGGATTCAAACAAATTTTGGGGTGATTTTTCAATTTTCATGAATAATCTTGAGATCAATAATGATAAAATCTCTTTGTTATTAGCCAATGTTATGTCAGGAAATTATTATCAAATCTGCAGATAACAGAATGATGACAAAGTTACTCATAAGAAGCTTCTGTTTTATGTTCTACATCTACACTGATTATTTTCCGGTTAAAATTTTGAAACCATTCGCCGTTTTTTAACTTTCAGATGTTCTGAACCAAGCAAAGTAAAAAATGTTTGTTGGAATGAAGAACATAGAAACTCGAAAGATAAGGGAAGCGTTCAAGTATTAAGCAATGCAGTTTTTCGGAATTTTGTATCCCCCCTACGTTACGCTTTTCCGACTTTTCCCTGTAGTTTTTCGCCATTATGTAACATTTGCCCCCCCCCATAGAGCGTTTCGTAATACTTAAACGCTTCCTAAGCCTAAATTTCTTCAATCGGGAATATCATTGATTTTTGATATTAGAGGATTTTTTAAGTTTCAAAACTGAAGTGTTAGTACATCACACCAATAAATATTAAATTTCCAAGTATTTAAAAAAATGAATCTGATAAACCCACAAAAAAAGATTGAAAATTGACATTTTAAAAAAGGGTATAAGCGATTTTTTCGATTTACGGTATAAAATACTGGGAAGGCATCCTCAAAACATATTAAGCAAAAAAACTAGGACTGGCAAGCACTTTTTAGTCAAAATTGGTTCAAGCTGGCCGTGTCCTTTTATACAGCTTTGAAATATTTGATACTGAATTATTAATTTTTCAAACACATTCAGACTTTTTCTACACACCATATCTAATTTTGCTTAAAGCCAAAACTAATTATTGTTTTGTAAATAAATTATTGAGTAATTATGCCATTGGTGCACGTCACTTATGGGTATGTTTAGACTTAACCCCTAATCCCTTTCAATTGAAAAGGCTTGTTCTGCAGCAAATTATTGTAGATCCATGTTGAGGCTTGAGGACTTCAAGGTGGTGTAAACTGTAAAGGGCTTATTACAGTTTTATGATTTTAGGAAAAGGACGTATAATAGACTATGAAGTATTTCAGTATTTGAGTATTCGAAAGAGGTGAATCCCGGAGGCTTGAAGGCTATACTGTGGAATTGTGAATTGTGGAAGCTCTGTTGCGGTTTAGAAGTCGTAAATAAAATTGTGGCAGAGATTAGAGGAACCTGACCGCGAAAGTTATGGTCTTTTTCACCCCTTTCGGTCTAGGTCTTGTCGACAAAAGGGGCGCCCGGGTATGCCCGGCAGGGCGAGGCCCTAAACATAACTTGACCGGCCGTGCGCCAATATAATGGCACAATGGTTCTACCTTTGCCCTGTCTCCCGGTCAGTAACAGAAAATTTGCATCTGTCACGAAACGAGAAAATACTCATTGGATCTGTCCAAATAGTGCAAAAACTGATTTTCTGAACAAATAAAGGACTGTATCGAAAATTTTAAAGGAACGCAAGTACCTAAGGGCGCCACGCAAAAGGGGGTGTCCAAAAGTGGGATGAAATGAAAATCTAGGTTTAAAATGACTTGGAAAAGTAAGTTCATGACCAATTTTATATTTCTCTTACAGAAAAATTCTTCATTCCATTATAAAGAAATCATCATCAATCGTATGGTACGCGCCCGTTTAGTTTGAGCGATTTTGAGAAGAAAATGAATTTTTAATACGAAGCACCAATTCTAAATAACTCTTTATTTTTTATTCTTATTTGTCTACTTTTTCAAATTTAATCTAAATATAATCATCCCAAGATTGTTGATAAAATTAACAACAATGCTTTTCGTCCAAATAGTTGAATCTTCAACCAAAAAAAGACTAATTTTCAACCACTCGTATTTTTAGTCAAAAATAAGATGATTTTTTTACCATAAGAGATCAATTTTATACAAAATAGTTTAATTATTTAACCCGATGATATGAATTTTCAACAAGAAAGTTGATTTTAAAACAAAAAAGTTGAATTTTCAACCAAATAGATAAATTTTCAACCAAGAAGATCATTTTCCCACCAAAACAAGACGAATTTCAACATAATAATTAGATTTTTAAACAAAAAGATAAATTTCGAACAAAAAATTTGAATGATCGACTAAAAGAATTCATTTTTAACCTATTAGTTCCACTTTTAACCGAGAACTTGAATTCTAAACAAAACATGTAATAGTTGATATTTAAATCAGAAAAGATTTTAATTTCAAATGAAAAACAGTTAAATTCATCGAAAAATGTCGAGTTTTCAACAAAAAAGTTGAATCGCCAAATAAAATAAATTAATTTTTAACCAAACACTTATATTCTCAAACAAAATAGAATAAATTTCTACCAAGAGGAATTAGTTTTCAAACATCTTTCGAACTAACAAAAAAAAATTAGACATAATAGTCAGAAGGATCTCAATAAATTGAAAAAGTTGACTGATTTTTTGACATTCTTTTGAATCTTAATGAGAAGCCATATGAATATCTTTGAAAATGATTCGAGTATTCACTGAAATTAAACCAAAAAATGGATAATATCAATTTCTAGAAATCTACTTTTCTTACAATTTTGGGAAACTTCTCAAATATTTAGGAATTCTTCTAAATATTCGTTAAAAATGAACTTTTGGAACAAAAATATTTAAAAATTTTCCCAGGAATCTCAAGAATTTTTTTCTGTTTCCTAGATATCTTTTAAAATTTTTTATAAGTTTTACAATTTTACTTCAAAATCTACAAAAATGTACATTTTGTTTGAAATTTTCTGAAATCTTTGCAAATTTGAAATTATTTTTGGAATTTTTTGAAAACTTCTCAATATTTATCCTAGAATCATAGGGTCGCGAATCAAAAAATTTTATATTGTACATAAAATTTTGAAAAAGGGAAATATTTCAAACGAAATGAAGAGGAAATAAACTTATATCATTTCTAAATGAAGTGTTTAAAAGTAAATAATTTGAAATTAGAAGTGTTTGAAATTAATAATTTTTCGATCGAAAGTTCTCGTAAAATATCATTTTTAATTGAAAGCATTCATAATTAAATAAATACAAAATTTTGACTCATAAATTTGAATAATTTTGAATTCAATGTATTTGAAATTTTACGATTTGAAAATTGAAAACTAAATTCAATCTTCCAAAATCAAAGCTTTTGAAATTCTAGAATTGAAAAAAAAATTTAATTAATTGAAAATTAATTTTTAGTAAGAATGTATCTTTTTGGGATGAAAATGCGACTGTTTGGTTGAAAATGAATCTTTTTTGGTTGAGGATTCAAATATTCCGTATAAATTTGTCTTTTTTGGTTAAAAGTTGATCTGCTTCATTAAAGGCTAAGCCATTATGTTCAAAAAACAATTTTCAAACATTTTTATCATTTTAATTAAAAATTCATCTCACCGGTTAAAAAATCGTGTTTTTCAATCAAAATTAATTTCCTAATTTGAAATGCAACTATTTCAATTAAAAAATGATTATTTTAGTTAAAAGTTAGTTTTAGTAAAAGTTGAACTATACTTCGTTCAAATTTTATTATTTTTTTGTTAAAGCATTATCTCTTTAGTTCAAATTTTCAAAATACAATTATTTTGTTGAAAATTCATATTTCTTGGTACAGATTTCCAGAATGCAACTGTTTTACAGAAAATTCGTCTTTTGGCTTAAGTTCAACAATTTACATAAGCTTATTTTTCTTCCTTGACTGAATAAATCTTTATTTCGTTAAAAATTCCGTTTGGTTGGAAAATTTATCATTATATTTGAAGATTCATCTTTTTGGTTAAAAGTTGGACTATTTCGCTGAAAATACCTTTTTTTAATTATTTGTTCTACTGAGAATGCAATTTTTCTATTTTTAATTAATAATTTATCTCTTCCACTTGAAAATTAAACTATTTGTTTGACAATTTTTATACTCCGAGATGTCTCATCGTCAAAGATTCCTTGCTGTCATATTTTTCATAGTAACAAGAACTGGTCATCATATAAACAATTTTTATGGGAAACCGCACGTTTTTATACCACTTTTCTATGAAAAGGGTTAATTTTCGTATATCAGTTTGAAATATATGATAACAAGGAGTCTTTGACAAAACATTTCGAGTTGATTTCGCAAACAAAATGGAGCACATTCATGAAACAATTGTGTACATGTGCATTTGCTTTAGAAAAATTGTTCTAAGATTCAAATAGACTCGAGGCTTATTTTACCTTGAGAAATTTTTCACAAAAATGTAGAAAAACATTCATAATCAAAAATAAAATTCAATGATTATCTAACTTTTCGGCTCTTTAGAGACAAAAATAACATAATGAAAAAAGAGGGAAAAAGAGGAAAAAGTCAACCAAAAGCCAACCTCTCACTTTTTTCTTTTTCCGTCATTTTTATACTACGGCATATATCATACAAAATTCATGAATTTAAAATAGCTTATCATTGCGAATCACAAAAACTTACCTTTGTTCAG
This sequence comes from Andricus quercusramuli, assembly GCA_932178445.1. Classification (NCBI taxonomy): domain Eukaryota; kingdom Metazoa; phylum Arthropoda; class Insecta; order Hymenoptera; family Cynipidae; genus Andricus; species Andricus quercusramuli. Next base: position 405,960 of record CAKNXH010002453.1, read on the forward strand.
TAGTTTGCTCATAGCATTATAAACAAATTTTTGTTCACTCAGATCTGGCGCTAGTTTTCTCTAAATCTGACTCCCGTCTAGTATGGAAGGTCTGGTCTGGCCCAAGACTGGCGCTGCTCACCTATCCAAGAACAGTACAATTTCTAAGTTTGGCATGAAAGGTTTGGTCTGACCCAGGGTTGGCGTTGATCAGTCATCCAAAAGAACAAAAATTTTTCCAAGTTAAATTACCAAATTTTTTATAACATTTCGAAGAAGTTACACGGTATCTAAAATGATATAAAATAAGAAATTCACACTATCGAATGAAGTGTTTTTTTTTCTAATTACATTGAGAGTCTGGTTTGGCCCAGGTTTGGCGCTGATCAGCTAAATACATTTGTGGTTAGAAATGATTTTTGTCTAAGTCATTAAACAAAAAATTAAGAGAGTTCAGCCAGCGGACGATAGGCTTCCAACTAGTGGCTGACCAGGAAATAACCAGCGGCTGGCCAGACGATCTGGCCTGGGGCAAGCCAAAAAAACGTTATACTTTTGACCAAGCCCGGGCCAGACCATCTGGTCAGCGTCAAGACTAGGAACTGGACTATATGTCCAGGCCGGGCCAGCGCCAGAAGATTTTTTGACATAAAGAATAGCGGTTTATTATATGTAAATGATTATCGGTCTATTAATTTTCTATTCCATTTAACTATTTATAATTTCACAGTATCGCGATTGTATACATTTGTGCATTTGTACACTTGTACATTTGTAAAATATAATCCTGCTCTGACAATGAGGATATTTCGAACAGGTTATTCTTCCTCTGTGGGCTGGACTGGACAATTTTTCGGCATATTTACCAGTATTAGGATAATCCCATTTGGAAATGTGCCTTCTTTACCCGATGGGACACGCCCCCTTGTTCAGGATGAAAAACGGGTCCAGCCGGTAACCCACCCTGTGGGACGTACTTAGGGCGCGTTTCCGTGGGGCATTGTTAGAACGACAGCACTCTACTTGGCTCCAAAGCCAATCGACCGGGTCTTACCGTTGGAGTTTGGAGATCTGGTCTGGAAGGGTGATCCGCGAGATGAGCGATGAATAGACAGAGATTCGAAAGGTGATGAAAGAATGGGTCTGGGTCGCCTCCAGCGTCACTTCAATTTACTATCTGTACGAGATTCGTCGAACGAGAAACCAGAGCCTACTTCAGATACAAAAATGTTCTTTGTCATTAAAGAAATATCGTTTTGAAAAAAGAATCAAGCATTCTCAAATTTGGTAGACATTTGCTTTTTCGAAATAGCCCATTCAAATTAGCATTTAGAAGGTAGCATGCCATTAGGGCTGAACACATATTCTCACAATTTAACAGAAACGACAAAAAACGGCCTCAAAAATTGAATTTTGTTTTTCTTGAAAAGTTTCAGTCCACGAAATCTCGTATATTAATGACGCAAATGTTATTGGTTGCGACGCTGCGTGAATATGACTTTTACTGGGTATTTTCAGTTTGTTTACCTATTATTAAAGATTACAAATTTTCTATACGCAATCAATTTTTTAAATCAAAATTTCGAAATGAGTAATTGTATTTAATGATGAAATTAATTTCTACATGTTTCTGAACATCATCGATTAAGAAGAAAATTTTAATTGTAAATTATTCTTTCGATATTGGTAAATAATTCAGTTTTCAACACTTTGCTGTGACACTATGATTTGGAAACATTTTCACGTTTTCAGAGAAATGGGAAAAATGAAAGCATGCACAAAATATTAGAATACCTTAATTTATAAAGTTTATATACCGGCAACCAGAAAATTACTAGTACTAACAAGAAGATTTATGGAAAAATTAAAATTGATTCAGGTTTTATTTTGGAAAATTAATTTTTAAAACAATAAGAGGAACTATGAAACATTTCAACAGGTATTTTAGCAGTCATAGAAGTTATTAAAATATTTCAATGATTCCGAAAAATGTTAAACAAAATGTAGATTTTGGAAGATTTTATTTTTTCAAATTTCTGCCAAAATTACAAACGATTTTTTTTTATTAAAAAAATGAATTTTCAAAGGTTTCAAGAGGAGAGAACACAATTCTTTGGAAATTCATGGGGAATTTCTTATCATTTTTTATTTTAAAAAAATAATTCGTGAAGAATATTTTAAAAGATTGCCAAAATTGTGAAAGAATAATTCAGAAGATGTTAAATCAATTTCTGTCTAATTTAACAGAATTAAAAAAATATATAGAAAAAATTTTAATAATTATAAAAACATATTTAGGGGCCTAAAAAGTTGTGAAAAGATTCAAAAATAATTTGGAATTTAAAAAGATTTTTAAAAATGTAAAATCAAATCTAAATTTTTGAATATTTCGAAATAAACTTTATAAAGAATGAAAAGATTTCTGAAAGCTTCAAGAAAATAGAAAGCTGATCTCGATTTTGTTGAGAGAATTTTCGATGATTGTTTATTAGGAATTAAACTTTCTTTAAAATTTCAAAACAAAAAAAATAGATATTTATAAAAATAACAGGAAAATCTTGAAAATTTAAGGGCAAATATTTCAATTTTGAAACATTTTTCCAAATGTTAGGAACAATTTGAAACAGTTTCAAAGATGTTTGAAAATTAATCTTATTCGTTGAAAGTTAACCTGTTTTGATTGAATTTAACTATTTGGTTAAAAATTCCTCTTTTTTGCATGAGTTCAACCGTTTTCGGTTATAAATATAAATTTTACTTAATTAAAATATCAACTATTACATTTTTCGTTAACAGATCATCCTTTCTGGTTAAAAATGCAACTAATGGTTGAAATTTAAACTGCTTTATCAAAAATTATTTTTATTTTTTGAAGATTCATAATTTTTGTCGAAGATTCCTCTTTTGATAAAAATTTCCTCTTTTTTCGTTAAAAATGCAATTGGTTGAAAATGAATCTTTTTTGGTAGAGGATCAAACTATTATAGTGTTAAAAATTCGTCTTTTTTGGATGATTTCATATTATTTATATAATTCATTTTTTTCTGATAGTTCACCTATTTTGTTGAAAATTAATTTTCTTTTTTTAATTTTTATTTAACATATCTAAAATATTTCAATAATTCCAAAAACTATTAAATAAAATGTAGATTTGCGAAGGCTTTATTTATTTTTGATTTCTGCCAAAATTACAAACAAATTTAAAAAAAAAAAGAATTTTAGGAGGAAATTGAAGAATATATCAAATACTATCCTAAAATTTCGAAAAAGGATGTAGAGTGTTTAAAGCCAAATTTTTTGAAGAAAAAATTCAAAAGCTTTTCAAGATTTTTCAAAGGTTTCATGAGGAGAGAACAAAATTCCTTGGAAATTCGTAGGGAATTTCTAATTATTTTTTATTCCTAAAAAATAATTTGTAAGGAATATTTTAAAATATTGCCGAATCTTTTTAAAAAATAATTTAGAAGATGTTAAAGCAATTACTTCTAATTTAACAGAATTAAAAAAAAAATAGAGAAAGTTAGAATAATTTTGAACATATTTAGGGGACACTATAAAGTTGTGAAAAGATTAAGGGATAATTTTAAATTTAAAAAGATTTTAAAAAGTTTCAAATCAAATATAAATTTTTGAATATTCCGAAAGAAAACTTCAAAGCTTTTTAAGATTTCTGATAGCTTCAAGAAAATAAAAAGCTGGTCTCGATTTTTTTGGAAAAATTTTTAATGATTTTTTACTATGAATTAAACTTTTTTTTAATTCTCAAAACAAAATAAAAAATATGTATAAAAATAACAAGGAAATCTTGAAAATTTAAGGGCCAATTTTTCAATTTTGAAACGTTTTTCCAAATGTTAAAAACAATTTGAATCAGTTTTGAAGATGTTTGAAAATTAATCGTCTCCGTTGAAAGTTAAACTGTTTTTATTGAATTTAACTATTTTGTTGTGAATTCCTCTTTTTTGGATGAGTTTAACCGTTTTTGATTTAAAATATAAATTTTACTTCATTGAAATATCAACTGTTACATTTTTCGTTAACAGCTCATCTTTTTTGGTTAAAAATGCAACTACTGGTTGAAATTTGAACTTCTTTATCAAAAATTATTTTTATTTCTTGAAGATTCATCACTTTCGTCGAAGATTCCTCTGTGTGATTGAAAACTCGGTTGAAAATGCATCTATTTGTTTAGAAATTTAACTTTTTGGCTTAAAATTACATTTTTTGTTGAAAATTCATATTTACGGGTAACAAAATTAGAATTTTTTGGTATAAAGTATGTTTCTTTTTATAAAAATTGTATCTTTTTTGGTTAAAAATGCAAGTGGTTGAAAATGAAACTTTTTTGGTGTAAAGGATCAAACTATTATATTATATATAGTGTTAAAAATTCGTCTCTTTTAGATAATTTCATATTATTTATATAATTCCTTTTTCTTTTTGTTGATAGTTCACCTATTTTGTTGAAAATTATTTTTTTTTCAAATTTTTATTTAACATATTTAAAATCTTCAAAAATCTCTTTGAATTTTCTGATGTATCAGGAAAAATTATATTTATATAACCTCCGAAATATATAAGTAAATACATAAATTAAAAAAATTAATATCAACACTTTTATTTTATGTATTAAACATGGTTTAATTTGTTAGGTCAAAACTGAACCAAATAAATTTTGCAACCTACGTATTCAAAAGGACACTTGACAAGTTCTACGATGATGGTAAGCATTTCTTAAAAACACACGTCCTTTCTATACTTTTTTGAAATAGAACATTGAAATTTCGCATGTATATCAACACACGCATGCTCAGATTTTCATGAACTGCATGTTGAAAGAAAGCTTAGAATTTCTAGTAAATAACCATGTATGGATATAACTGTCATTTCAGTATATTCGGAGATAATTATTCAAACAAATATATAATTGCAAAACTTCTACTCAGAATATAAATTTCAATTTCAAAACACTGTATATAAAAAAAGATATATTTTGAAGAAATGGTTACCACACTGAGAAAAAGATCTGCTTGAATCAAATATATTATGTTTGAATCAAACATATTCTTTCTTTGTTATACAGTCAAACATACATATGTTTGATTCAAACAAATTTTTTGGTTGACCATATATTTTTGATTTAAATATATTTTTTGTTTGAATGAAAGAAACTTCTTGTTTAAGTTAAACATTTTTTTCTGTCAAATTAATTGCAGGTTTTGTTCGATCTAAATAAATGTTCAATTTTATTCAAAAAAGGAATTTGTTGCTATCAATCAAATTATTTGCTTGTTTCAATAACAAAAGTTTTGTTAAAGCGGGTATTTGGAGAATGTGTACTGTATTATTATTCATATTGCATGTATATATTGTATTTATTTATTTAATAAAACCTTAAATCGTTTTCATAGGGTTAAAAATATAGAAAAAAATAAACTTATCTTCAAAATTTTTGATCGAATCGCTTGTTAGGTCCCAAGTTTCGTGCAATTTTCAGAACAACAAGAATTTGTCAAATACTTCCATTTCTCTTACAGACGTCTGAAGTTACATGAAAATAAAACTGGCGACGGTCTAGAGTTGGTGGAAAGCCAACCCTTATCCAGCTCGCCCAATGAAACTTCTAAATTTTCGAGGCTTCGCTTAGGCTTTTTCTTACCGCTTACACATTCCGAGTAAACACGCTGATACATGCAACGATTCACCACCATTTTGAATGACTGAAGCTAAGTCGCGCTGCAGCGCCCCGAAACTAACGCGGATAAATGAAGAACTATTATTTGTTTAAATCAAATAAATACGTTCTTTAATTTAAGTATAAGACGTTTAAGCAAAATTTTTGTTTGACTCAATGAAATTGTTTATTTGAATGAAACAAATCGTATCAAACAAATAATTTGTTTCATTTAATGAGTTTCAATATCTTCCATATATTGAAATTAAATAAATGTTTTGTTAATTGAAATAAAGAAGATGTGTTGAATCAAAAAAATGTATTCAAACAAATCTTTTTGTTTGAATCAAAAAAATCGTTTTCTCAGTGCACAGTCGTAAAGTTGGTTAAATTTCCGTTGGAATTTTATAGTTACAAACTTCACTGGGGTTGGTTTGATGCAATAATATTCCACTGAGAAATGGTCTGCACAACTAATATTGTACAAACTATAACCCCTTATATACCAGTTACCATACAATATGGTGGCCTATGGTTTGACACCTATACAATAGGGCCCTATGTAGTAGAAAAAGTTACCGCAGTTTGAATAAGATCATTTGTTTTGGGCAGTGCACTCATATGAAATGGAATGTCCCAAAAATATAGTTTTTAGTGAAGCAAGTGTGCTAGAAAATTCTTTAATTTAAACACTGATATTATTCAAAAGAAGAGTGTAATTTCTTCGTGGAAAGTTTTTGTCAATTTTTTCTCACCCATAAACGCAGCATTGGCATATTTTGTTGCTAAGCAGAAAGGGCATTTGAGAAATGCCGACAAAACTGTTCAGGATCAATTCTTGCAATTATATTTCATTAATCATATTCGCTAATTCCCAGAGTAGCAGGTTGACATAACAAAAACGAATTTAGCTGTCAGTTCGTGGGCGTAGTTCTCTTCAAGATTTCAGGTCGAGTTGCTTCTTCATTCATAAGCGAAGCGTTCAGGCAAGAAATGTCGAAAATCTCTTGAAGCAGACACAATACAAAGACAGTCGCGTAGTCCATTTTTCTTTTTCCAGTTTCTTTGGGTAGATCTTGTTGAAGCGAGAGGGTAAAATCTTATCTTACGGACTTCGACCAGCAATCTGGTTAGCAGCGACGCTCCACTCCGCGGGCGATCCTTCAATTGACGGAACCCGACTAATCTGATGGTCTCAGGAGGTTAATCTTGAAGCAATATCGTAAATTGGCAAACTAAGTAACCTGCGAGTATGATGGGTATCAGAGTATCGGTAGTGGCAGTTAGTCCTAATCCGAATTGAAATGGATCGCACAAAGAAAAAGAAGAAGAAGTCCTTGCGGCCTTGTCCAAGAAGAGGGCGTTATGCATCAGTCTAGTGGATTATCTTCAAATCCGCCAGTTAAGATCTCTAAAGCTCACCGTGAAATCGTCAACATCGAGGGCGAAAGACACTGGAGGTGAAGTTCCAAAAGAAAAATTTTTCGCGTATCCTTCGAACCATAAGAAGACCTGCAATATAACGATTTAACTCACAATAGACCAAAAGATCACTTTAGGTATTAGCGACTAGAAAAGGCTGTCAAACTATATAACTGTTATTATCAATTAGTATTGTCAGCAAATACATTGGTTGATGTTTCTATTTGATCAGAGGAGGAAAATATCTTCTGATGTTCAATTTTTTTTATATACTGATAACTGACTTTTATTAAACAAGCTTCCGCTCCGCGACGTAAAGCCTCTTCAGGTTGAAACATTATTCCTTAACTGAAGAATATACAACGGCGTTTCTATGTAGTAAATTTGTTTAGAAATTACATAAGACTGGCAGTACATTCTTGATACAACTTTTTGAATATTAGGAGTTTTAAAATATGTTCAAAAAAATAAATAATAATTTATCATTTCGAATTCAAAACATGTGAAATTGCCAAAGGTCAAGCCGTTCGTGGTACCTTTAGTCAACATTCTTCTGAAATTTGGTTTCACAAGAGTTCTTGTTCAAATGAAATTTAAAAATTGTGCAATAATTCATAAAGCGGAGCTTTTTATAATAAGTAAGTTGTCATGGGTGCATAACATGGTGATCCATTCTCAAATTTTCATGATAATTGGATTTTTAAGTAGTAAAAAATTTAAATGTGAGATGGCGCGAAATATTCTTCATTAGGCACATGCCAGATTCTTTACAAACATATGAAGAGGTCGCTACAGATGTTTTTTTTAATTTAACTTTTTTAGGTTTTTTAAAAGTTTTTAAAGTTATTAAATATGCATTTCTATCATTTTACTTCTTTCATCTAGTAAAATGCAAGACATTTTTTTCAGGGTGCCAGGTGACCGCTTGAATTTTGTTTCTCATTGAAAAAATGTTTTTAGGTCGGTATTAACACCCTAAAAGTTGCGATTTTATGATAACGTTGAGATTTAGAGGTCAAATTCGTCCCTAAAAATTTTTTTTACTGTACAAATTTCAGGCAATAATATTTTTCTTACTGACAACAATGTTTACTATTCAAATAAAAGTGAGGAAATTCTTGTCCTGCAATTAAAAATAATTTTTTTCCGAACAATCAAAAAATTGTTAGATTTAAAAGACTTATTTGGGACTTGTAGAAGTTTGGAGAAAGTAAAATAATATTTTATAAATTTTCGGAAATATTTCAGTTTCAGAATATTTTTAATCTCTTGAAAACTGCTCAAATTCCTAAATATCTTTCGAATTGTATCAAAATATTCCTGAAATTATGAAAAATCTTTCAAAATTAAAAACATTATTCTAAAGTCTTCCAAATTCTTTTCAGACAAATTTGGAAATCTTCCGAAATATTCTTGAATAATCTTTTGAAATAAATTCTTCGACATAAAAAATGATTATAAATTTTCTCAGGAGTCTCAAGAAATGTTCTCTTACTATCCTTGAAAGCTTCCAAGGTCCTTGAAAAGCTTTGACATTCTATTCTGACATCTTCAAGAATCTACATATTGATTTAAATTTTTGAAGTCATCTCACATTTTGAATTATTTTTGAAGTTTTTCCAAATGTTCTGACATTTTTTCAATGATTCAAATTTTTTGTAATTTTTTTTTTTAATCTCTCAGAATTAGGAATGTTGGCTTATAAACTTTCAGATTCTTCTTTAAAAATTTGGGAAATCTTTTGAAATGTTTCGAAATGTTTATAAGTAATCTCATAAAATTGATTTTTCAAAACAAAAAATTAATAGAGATGTTGCTAGGAATATTAGCAAATTTTTTTCGCTTTCGAAACTCTTTAAAATTCTTAAAAAGCTTTTAGAGTGATGGTTCGAAGTCTGCAGAAATTCACAATTCAAATTTTTAGGAATCGTTACTTTGAGTATATGAATTCAGACAGTCCAGATTTTAAATAGTTTCTAGACAGAATCTCGGTTTCATCTTAAACAAAAATTATAGAAGTAAATTCAAAAAATAATAATTGTGGAATAAAAGATTTAGGAAATTACAATATATAATTGCATGAATGCTCGAGTGATAATTTGATGAACACTATTACATATTCAAGATATCGCAAGTACAATCATACAAACTTCATTTTTTCCAATGATTTATTCACACATCAAGCACTTCTAATATTTAAAAAAATGTTCATGTTTTATTGAAATAAATATTACGATGTAGTAGTAGTAGTAGTAATGAATTTAAATTCATATCCGACCAAAATGAAAAAAAATAACTTTCTGATGCCTGTGTGTTAAGGTGACGCAACAAGATTATAACAATATAATAGAAAATAAAATCAGAAGATCTACACCGAGTGTATGTACAAGACTTGCGCAAACTCATTTTTTTGTGTACAAAAACTTAATCTTTTATTTTCAACTAATTGCAAAATCTATATATTAGACTTTTATGTGATAAGAAATAATTATATCATTTAATTATTATTTATTTTTTGTCAAGATGGACTATCTGTTTAGAAACTAGTCGATCAAAGCGTTACATCCCAATCTAGCCACTGGACTGTCAGCCTGTGGCGCGTCAGTGTTGACTCAAGGCAGACTAGACAGAAACAGTACAGCGCCAATAAATTTTTCCACACAGGTTCAACATTCTTTTTAGAAGTTTCAGGAAATCATTTGAAATATTTTGAAATCGTTCAAAATTTTCTCTCTAAATACAATTTTTTAAAAAAGGTTGCATTTCAAGTGTTTTTAGGAATCTTGAGAATAAAAAATGTATTCTCTTGAAAACGTTCCAACATTCTCAAAAAGCTTCTTTCCTGAACTTTCAAGTAAATGATGTATTAAAAGCTCAATAATACAAGAATTTCGTTATATTTTCATTATTAGGTCTAAAATGTGTGTTTTTTTTTTTTTCAATAAAAAAAGTTAGGTACCACAGGCTTTCCTCCAGAATTATTGGATTTTAAAATATTTTTGCGAAAATTATTTTGCCATTGTAGGGCAAGTATCCGTCCAATTTTTTTCAAGCAGTAGAAATTATGTTCAGTGAGGTAAGCAATATTCATTGCAAGTTTCATATCTTTAAAATAATTTTAGAGATGAATTTGACTTCCTAATCTCAATTTTCTCATAATACCGCCACTGTGAGGGTATTATACCCACCTATTCATATTATAATAATGATAATAATCCAGCTCTAACAAAAAATGCCTTCGACACATTGGAGTGTAACCATCTTAAGCTTAAGATTTCAATTTCATAATAATAATAATAAATTTACCGAAAAGTTGTTTTCCTCGCTTATTGAATTTTGATGAACACCCTGATAAAAAATTGTCTGTATAATATACAGTATACAGTATCTGTATAATAACTTATATTATAAGTTATTCTTTCCCTAATTATTTACATTGTTGAAATGATTATCAAATGAATTACAATCTCAAATCTTCCTCTTCATACGCAGTTTCGACACCTTTTGCACGATCTATTTTTAGGGTATGATGATCGTATCAGCCATATTTACGTTTGAAGTATCAGATTAAAGTAATGGTATTGAAATGCGATCGAAAGTCCCAAAAAAAGGTCCGGACCATTAATATATGTACAATATTATCAAAACAGAAATAGTTCAAGTCAAGCTCAGCCTTCCTTTCCCAGATGGACTGATAAACTAATTGCTTTCCTTCCAGATATTCGCTACTTTAAGGATAAACAGTTGCTTTCTGTTGGTTACAAAGTATAGCACTTTCAAATCATGTTTCAAGTCAGCATCATTATTTTGATAAAGCTATCGCTAAAGGTTTGGGAGACAGAACAATTTGTGAGGCCGATGCATGAATGAAACACTGTCGTCGTTTAAATCGTTTCCTTCGGCGATGATATCCCGACAAGAAAAACTGGAATGAGTGGACAGGGTCGTAATTGTGCTGGAAAGAAGATCAGCCGAGTAGAAAATCATGTTACTCCAGATATCTCAATCTTACCTCGGAAAACTGGCCTTTTTAGTGTCACGCGATAAGATTACTCGAAGGATTTTTATTTTAAATTTTATTACTTTTCTTCAGGAATCGTTCCGTACAATTTCAATTTTAGAAACACTTAGAAAGTACAAGTAGACCATCATTAAAAAAAAGATTGAATTGAATTGATTGAGAGGTGCAAGAAGAATATAAGCGATTTTGTTGTATTAAAATATAGAGCATGTCGTTCCATATCTTAGCTTCACCTTACATGTATAGCCAAAATTATATTAAGATTAATTCAAAATATTAGGTTTCGGGTTTCCTAAAAAAATGCACTTGCCATCTTACCTGCCATGTACCCTAATGTGGCTCAATGCTTATCTGTCTTGTAACAGCAAATTAATAACTGGGTTTCGGAATAAAAAATTTATGCAAAATTTTCATTTAATATTACTCTGATTTTTACTTTTACTCACAAAAAAAATTGAATAGCTCATCATTATAAATTAACCATTTAACTATGTGTCTGTTTGGACGCCTGAAATTGTGAAGGGCTTCCCATTTGATCAGTGTACTTGGATGGAAGCTGTCGTACTTACCCTGCATTATTTTGCCGTTTTACTTCTAGAATTTTAAATTAAAAATTGCTAAATTCATTTATGAAATAGTTAATTCCAGATTTGAAAATGTATATGAAATATATTTTTTTGTTTGTCCCCATTCAATTTCGGTGAGCTTAGCTGTTTTTCCTATTTTCCTTTGGTGTGCTAAAACATTTTTTTCCATACGTTCACCAAATTTTGCTTCATGAATTGAATATCATAACTTAAAACCCATAAAAATAATGATTTTTGAATTGAAGCTTGTTAATTGATTAATGTCTTCAGTTTTAATTTTGTAAAGAATGCAAAGCAGTAAACTTGATATACACTCTGAGTAAGAATATGTCAATTGCGGAAAAGAGAGAATTATAAGCTTCAAGTATTCATGGAAAATTAAATGTTCCAAAGTAGAGCAATCATATATTGAAACAGTTAAAATGAAAGACTTGATACTGAAACATTTGGAATGGAAAAAGTTTGAATATAACACTTCTGACTTAACAATATCAAATTATTGCATTCATAATGCAATAATTTCTTATCGTTTCAAATACTATACAATTCAAAATGAAAATATTTCCAGAATAAACTATTTAAAATATATAACCAATTCCATTTCAACTCAGGCAGGCAGGTCGAGCTTAGAGTGTCACAATTATTCAGCATTTTGATATACCCTTTTATGATAAAAATGAAGAAAAATGTATTCCACAAGTTGACCAAAAAAATACGGTTGATGTGTTATAATCATTCGAAAACTAGCTGCGATTTCTGAGAAATTGATAGCCTTTTTTCAGAAACCTCACTTAAGACATTTTTTGTTTGTTTAGAAACGGATGATATATTACAGATATTTTTTCATATAGGATGCCTATTTTTTGTGTTACTTCGATTTTTCAAGTTATGAAAAACACCTAGTATATCCCAAGTTTCATTCTCGGTAATCAACTGCTGCACATTGGAAATAAATGGTTTTACAAAACCGAATTCTCACATTTTTCTCGGAAACAAAGAAATCCTGTGATATCTTGCAACGTTTACGAAAGAAATTTAAATTTATATGAAAAAAATTTCCTGAGCTTAAAAGGTAGCGCTTTCCAGAAAATCTTCCTTATTTTTTTCATCGAATTTTGAAAAGATTGAAAGATACTTTTCAGGAACATCCTACCTTTTTCATTTTTCCCAATATTTTATAAAAGTTTCTGCTTATGAAAAAAGACATCCTATGAGTTTTATGTGGGCTAAACCATTTGTGGCCGGGAGTTTTCTATACATAATTTTTTATTCTTTCTCGTAAATGATGCAAGATACCGCAAAAGGGCAAGAGATATTTTTTATATAACTTTTTTTGATGTGAACTCTTTCATGAAAACATTTTTCGTTCCTTCTGAAGTATATTGAAATGAGATTTTTTAGGAAAATCCACTTTCAAAAATATAAAAAATAAGACAGTCACACGAAAAAAATTCTGGCCTAGGGGTAAGATCATGTTTATTATATGTTTTTGGGGTCGCTGAAACAGAATCCGAAGTCCATTTCATCCCATCACGTCAGGTTTTGGACACAACCTCAAAAAGTCTTCACAGCCACAAAAAAAATCTGGCCTGGGGGTCAGGCCATTTTTACCAAATGTTTTTGGGGTCGCCGAAACCGAATGCGAAGTCCATTTCACTTCATCATGTCAGGTTTTTGACCTAAAAAAAATTGATAGCAGTTCGAACTCGAAAGTTCATTGCCTCACTGCCCGGTTCGGGTAGTGTTTCTAGGTGGATATTTACTACCAGTGTGGGCCCACCACACCCACGACCGGCCAACAGCACGCAGTATTCCCAGACGGTCACCCATCCAAGTACTAACCGCGCCCAACACTGCTTAACTTCAGTTATCTTACGAGAACTGGTTTTTTCAGCGTAGTATCGCCGTTGACATAACCTTCAAAATAGTATAATCCGACGCAAAATAGCCCGTTATAGTTCAAAAAAAGGGAATGACCAAAATTCTATCTACCTGGCATTTGTAATTCGTTACTTATAATTCTCAAGGTTTTCTGGTTATCAGAATTTCAGGTCATTCGGTAAAGGGGTTATGTAGTTGAGTAAGGTTTTATTTCAGGGACCCCAAAAATATATACCTAATGTACGTGGTCTGACCCCCAGGCCAGAATTTTTTTTTATGTGGCTGTTTAATCAGCCCCCATTCAATCATTTCTCTACATTTTAATTTTTTATGTAGTCAGTTAGAATGGTGTAAGAATTCCTGAGCCGGATGAAAAGAGAGAATTCATATATGTTCAAAAAATACTGTATTGTTGGTTAAACTGTGAAGTACGTGTCCCTTCATTTTCACTCTAGTATGATATATCCAAATAAAAAATCATTCTCTCACCACACAGTGGAGTGCGACATAAAAAAACGAGGTTGAAACTGACATTTAGAATGCAATTATGCACCGATTTCAGAGTTTTTTCTGAAAAGTTTAGTACTACATTTTTCTGAGATTGATGAGAGCCAAGTTTTTATTTTTCTGTACTTATATACTGTATACTTATATACTTCCCTTTATTATGATTCAATGCACAGCCATATAAGAAAAAAAGTTGTTAGCTTATGAGGTTAATTTTCATAAACAAATTGTATTAACAAATAATTGACATTAGGGGTTATTTGTATTAAAAATATACTTCTGCTTTGAAATTGCTTCCTCCCATCGTTAGGATAATACCTGGCCATTCAAATTTGAGATCGGATGTTATTAATCAATTATGTAAAAAACTTATATAAACTATGTAAATGTACATCGCAGACATTCATAGGCAGAAAGAAATCGTTTTTTCCCAGTATTATTGTAATTACATTACCAATTATTTCTTCTGCGAATTTTGCCATTCATCAATATTTTTTAATTTTATAAACGAATTATATAAACAAACGCATGTTTCAGGTTTGTGGTGAATAGAAATCATTTTTTTTCTAATCTTGTTGAAATTGTATTGCCAGTGGTTATTTCTGGAAAAATTTTTCCATGAATTACATGGAATACTTTATTTTATAATCAAATGTACATCGCAGACATTTATAGACAGAAGAAATCGTTTCTTATATAGACTTGTAATTATATTATCAATCATTTTCCAACCGAGCAAGTCACGCCTATACCCCGAAAGGGCCTTGTTATAATTGTATTACGGCTTATGCATTTTGACATAATTTGGTTATTTATGACTATTTGTTCATTTTGTAAGCAAATTTTGTGCACAAATGCACATTTTTTGCGTTTTTAAGCCAAAATAACTCGCTTTTTCTTCTAGTGGTGTTGAAGCTGTATTTCTAAAGATGTTGCCAGAGAGCATTCTACCATTTGTATCTATTTGTTTATTCTATAAACAAATCATATAGAGAAATGTAACTTTGAGGCATTAATGGATTAAAAAAAGCGCTCTTTATCGTATTTATGTTGAGATAATCGAGCAATATCAGTATTCTTGCACTTTTATGAGTCCCCTGTTATTCATTCATTCTTGATGAGGTAATTTAAAGCAAAAGTAAAATAAGTAATTCCTGAAAATATAAGCATACCGTTATCGCTAACAGCTGCTGAGTTTTCAAATTTTTGAATATGATTTTTTTCATAAATTTTACGAATTACGTTATATCACAATATTTTGTCAAATAATATCCTTCACAATATAATTTTGACAAAACTAGAAGAAGGAACGATTTCTTCTACCTGTTTAAATACCTAGAGTGTGCATTTCATCACCTAATTTGTTCATAAAATAAAAAATATTTATAAATGACAGAACATGAATTGATACATTATTTTCAATATAATTAAAAAAGTAATAAAAGAAAAAACTATTTTTTTCTGTCGATGAACGTCTACGATGTACATTTGTCAATATAATTTGTTTATAAAATAGAACATTTCTTCTCTTTTAAAAACGCCAAAAATGTGCGTTGTTTTGTTCAATTTGTTTATGAAATAAAAAAATATTGTCTAATGGCAATTTTTTCAAGAAACATTGCTAGTAATAATACAATATTAGACTAGAAGATGAAAAATACTTCCTTTTCACTGAAAACGCCTAAATTGTGAATTTGTTTGTATAATTTGTTTATAAAATAAGAAAATTGATGAACAGCAAATTTTTCTCAGTGAACGTCACTAGCAATATAATTACAATAAGACAAGGAGATGAGACGATTTATTTCTGCCTATAAATGTCTGCGATCTACAATTGTTTATATAATTTATTTATAAAATCATAATAATAATATCTAATCTTGAATTTTTATTGCTTGGTATCATTCTAAGGATAATTGCAAGGAATTAAAAAAAGGATATACTTTAAAGCTGAAGAACCTCTGATGTCGAATATTTGTTAATACAATTTCTTTATAAAAATTAACTATACAATTTAACTTTTTTTTAATGCCTCTATGCATAGAATTGAAGTGATATAAAAATTAAACGAATAAAAAATTGAAAAATCGGCTCTCACCAATCTCTGAAGAATTTAGTCCTATATGTTTTCGAATAAAGAAATATATAATTGGTTCAAAATTGTATTCTCGATGTCATTTTGAACCTCGTTGTTTGATTTCACCAAACTGTGCACCATGACCTAGAACCTAAACTTTTCTTGAAAATTTTAATTTCGGAAGTAATGTCGAATTGAAGTTTTTAAATGAAAAAATTTCATGTTAAGTTTCAAACTGGAGCTCTTCAAAATAAAAAGTCTCGGAACTTTAAAAGCAAGAAAGAATAAAAAAACTGTCTCACTGATTTTCTTATGTTTTTTTTCATAATATATTTTGTAAAAACTGTATTGTAGGGCAGTAAATCCGAAAGAAGAGATTTATGAATTGTGAAAGTAGTACTCGCTAAACCTTTCCAAGAGCTGATATCAAGCCTTTTAGAGTAATTTTTTGAAAGGTGGTATAGCCAAAGGGTTAAGAAGCTAGCCGCTGCTTCCTAGAAGTTCAACTCTAGAGTCTAGTCTAGTGGCTTTGCGCTTCATTCGAATAAGGGAGCACTCCGCCCCTTTGGCAAATTTCGGCATTCAGGACCTCCTAGAGAGGTTTACAGTGTTTTCACTGTGCGGATTTGACTCGTTAATCCTTTAACAATTAGGACGTGCGTGGTCGTCAGGCCTCCTATTGACAAAGGTAATTTCCCTAATTTATGATATACCATAACGCAACTGAGTTTGTGACTCTGCAGTATAACCACGCCTAAGATCATCCCAAAATCTACTTACAATAGCTCGTAAATCTTGTTAAAGTTGACAGGAATCAGCTGACAGGAACCAACTGACCCTGACAAGTGAAGGTGAACTTCCCAAATTTTATGGCAAAACTTGAATTAGTAGATGATTTCCGATGATTCCAGATTCGCCTCGTACTCTTAAAAATTTCCCATTTGGTGAAAAAAATAATGATGAAATATTTTTAAATCTGTTGAAAAACGTTTAGGGGTAGTCCCAGACCATTAAAATTTGTTGACATGATCTGCTTCCAGCATCTATTCAGAAGGAATAATATTTTCATCTGCTCTTTCAATACCTCAATTTGTATATGCTTTCTGACTCCTCTTGACTCCTTTTGACAATTATTTGCACGAAACTGTTCAATTTATCAGGCAGCATTCACATATTACCGACTATTTTCAGTGATTTTTGACTCATTCCTCCCTCTTGTGACAGTTTATGATGTTTTGGTGAACCTCCTTTAAAAATTTCATGTGACATTGAAGCTGGCCCCTTTCCTATTTTTAAACGTAGTGTATACAGATACGGAATTTTTCTCCATGTTTTAATTTTGTAGTACGGCATTTCAGTGACTGGTCACAGAAGAGTGATCGAGAGTATTCGTGATTCAAATCTGAAGTAAGGCGATCTGCGAGACAATTCGCAAATTGGTGATAAAGTGTATTATTATAGGAATAGTGAAGTGATGAGCAATTCTTTAGTGTGCTTTTAGTGTGTAATGTTCTTGATTATATGACACTTTGTGTGTATGTATAAGTTAATATTCCTCATTTTACAATAAAATATTCAAATATTGTACTATTTTTCCAAAGTAGCAAAAAAGATGATCGGAACAGAAAGTTTCTTATTGACACAAACGTTTGCCGGACTAGAAACTTCAAATACAGCAAAATTCGCCGAAACTCAAAACTCGACCAATTTTGAAAACTGAATATCAATTGAATTTTTTATAACCTTCAATCGAACAAAAAATGATCAATTAAAACTATTTGATACTAGTATGAACATACTTTTTATTAAATTCTCTGGACATTTTTTTCATTTGAGTAATTTGATGTAATTTTGAGATTATGTTAGACGATAGATTAACATAACAGATTAGATGCTGCCGATAAACTCTTTTTCCCTTTTATAAAGGATTTTTAATTATTTTTTAACTTTTGTGATCTTCAATTTGAACTGAACTATAGAATCCAATAAAAATATCCAACTATTCTTGGCTAAAAGTGAATTTTTGCTGGTTGAAAAGTCTACATTATATTTTTCATTCCGAATTAAGAATTTCAGTATCTGAGGTTAAAGATTCAATTATTTTATTGAAAACGCCACATCTTTGTTAAAAATTCATCCTTATTGTTGATTAGTCATTTTTTGACAAAAATTCAACTACTCTGTCCATAATTGGATTATTATTATTATATTATTATTATGCCATTAAGCCATTTCCCTTTCGGAGTAGGCGTGACTTTTTCGGTTAAAAATAGAAGTGTATAGATGGGTATATAGGTATAAGGTAGATAGACATATAGGTATAAGGTACATAGGTATATAGGTACAAGGTATAGACATTTTAAATTGATTTAGAACCCTCGTGTTATTTATTTAAATGAAATTTTCGTTCCGCAACACTGCTCTAACCCAGATTGCTGATCAATCTTTCTAGCGGTCACCCCAAGTGAAGAGCCTCACAAAATTGTTATGTGTGATTCCCCACTTGGGCCCATTAGTATCCAAGGTCTTTGTTTCAGGTGCCATTCATTCTATTGTCACTCTGTTCACAAACTATTTGTCGCCACACTTTTCTGTCCTGGCATACTACTCTAGCTTTCTTCACGTCCATGCATTTTTTCATGCAAGCTCTTGTGTTTCTGTGGCTTCTTATGTCTCTTCGGATTAGTGTCTCATTCACAGATACTATCCATTCTTCCGGCGGTCTACCTCTGGGCATTCTGCCATTTACTTTTATCCCTTATACACTTGCTTGGTAAGTCGTTCATCTTTCATTCTTTCAAGATATCCGAACCGCCTTAGCTGATTTCTTCCGAATTTCTTTTTTTTTTTTGAAAATTTGTTTAGTGGAAGATTCATCTTCTTGGTTAAAAATTGAACTATTTTGTTTGAAATTTTAAAAATCAATTTTTTGCTAGAGAATCAATGTTTGTAGGTGAATATTGAACTCTTTTCTTGCAAATTAATTTTTTCCTTCGAAGATTCATCATTTCAGTTGAAAATTTATTTTTTTTTGTTGAAAATTTAACTCTTTTGCTGAAAAAAAATTCTGGATGAGACTTAATTTTCTCCACTAAAAATGTAACTATTCCAATTTTGGTTGGAAATTCATCTTTTAAATTGAAAACGGATATTTTCTGACTGAAAATTCCTGTATTTTGTTGAGAATTCATTCTTTTTTGTTAAGGATGCAACTGCTTGGTTTAAGTTTGATCTGATTTGGTTACTTCGTGAGAGATTTATGTTGTTGTTGTTGGAAATTCGTATTTTTGAATGAAAATTCAAGTGCTTTGGTAGAAAATCAAATTATTCGCATTAAAACTGAAATATTCTTCTGAAAATTCAACTATTTTGTTGTGAATTCCTTTTTATTTTGTGTTAAAAATTAGTTTCCATCTGAAATTGTAGTTATTTCATTTTTTGTTAAAATTATTTTTTGAAAATGTTGTGTTTATAAGGTAACATTAAGCTATTTGCTAGGAAGTTCATGTATTTTGATGGAAATTCATCTTTTTGAGCAAACAGGTCTGTTTTTTGAAATTCATTATTTGGCAGAGAGGTCTTTTCTGTTCAAAATTCATTATTTCGGTTGAGAATTCGACAATTTTGTCAGAAATTTTTTTTTTTAGTCGACGATGAAACTAATTAGCTAAGACTTCGTATTTTTCAAAATTTTTTCTCGTACTAAAAATTAAACTATTTGGTCTTTGTTTGCAAACTAATTTTTTTGTTTGTAAATTTAACTATTCAGTGTGAATTTTCATTTTTTTTTTTAAAGAAAGAATTATTTTGTTCAAAATTTAACTATTTTGTTAGTTATCTTTCCTGTTCGAATATTCAACTATTTTGTTGAAAATTAGTCTTTTTAAAGTGAGAATTTACTTTTTAAGGTAAAAAAATCATTATTCTTGGTTGAAGATTCATCTCTCCTGGCGGAAACTAAACTTTTTGGCAAAAATTCAATAACTTTTTGAGTTGGAAATTAAAAATTAAATTTTTTATGTATCGACCCGTATTTAAATTTTATTTTTTTAAATAATGAGTGTCCTCTGTTACAAAACCTTACCCTTTCCAAGATATTTGCATTTTTCGATAGGTATATCACTTCTCAGAAAAAGGAAACTTCAACTAAAAGCTGATAATAGCTAAAAATGTCCATATTATACAACTTCATGTATTCAGTTGTTTATGCAATACATTATATTTGCATTGTGAAAAATTTCACTTATCAGATTTAAATTTTTATCGGGTAATTCAAAATGAACATTATTCAATATTCATATTAATTGAACCTCAAATATGGAATATCTACAAAAATATCGATGCTACGAAAAAATAAGGTTCGCTCCAGAATCAGCGCTTGAAAATGCAGAAAGGAATAAATTTTGCAACATAGTGGTAAAATTTTGGTAAATTTTCAAAATGGGTGTGACATATATTAGGTAACGAAATTTTGTGAATCATCAATTTATTGACCATCTTAGTATTTTTTTGCCTGTAGAATACAAACCCGGAGACGAAAATGTCCTATCTTTTCGTGTTTTCGAGAAAAACGGATTTAAAAACTTTCATGTGATGTTGAACATTAAATCTTGAATGTCTCCCGAATTATTCATGCTACGAAAAAAGGAAAGTAGGTTTCAGAATTAGCGCTTTAAAATACACAAAGAAATACCATGAAAATCGATTGAACACGAATTTGATAAAATGTTGTAACTTTTAGTGTTATTTGCTTTGAAATCCTATACAAAGAACATATCAAACAACTACGTCTGGAATAACTAAACAAACAAAAAATAAGTTGTTGAATTATTTCCTGTAATTATGGGTCGGCAAATCGCACCATAAAACATGAAAAATGATCATTGTCTTCATTTTCGATAAGAATGGTTAATTTTTCATAGAAAGGGTACAATATTGCGCTATATAGTAATTTAAAGGAAAAATACATCAAAGAGGCAAATGAGAGATATCTACCCTCAAGAGTGGATAACAATCCTTTGTAATTCTAAACATTTTTTTTTTTCATTATTGTATATTTCGTAACTAAAAACAGGAGGGGCCATCTCCACTGTCACGTGAAATTTTAAGGGGGATTCCGCCGAAATGTCACAAACTATCACAATAGAGGAGTCAACTAAGGTTTATACCTATGAACCTGGGCACTCTCCACCGATTTTGATGAAACCTTTCGCATTGTGTTGCGAAATATGTCTATTGAAAAGTTAAACAAAAAGATTTGTATGCGAATTTCAGAATCCATTTTTTTTGTTTAAATTTTCCAAAATCGATTAAAAACTTGAATAACTTGAATAAATAAAGTCCTAGAGCAACGAAAACACTGTATATATATATATAT
>CAKNXH010002453.1:427584-525803 GCA_932178445.1 Andricus quercusramuli
AAAAATTTTTAACATTTATAAACTTTAAAAAAAAAATGATAATAAATGAATAATATTGATCATGCATATTCCTTAAGGTATAAGAGGTTGATGAAAAATAATTTTGACCCGGCGGGAAGGGTGAAAACACCCTTAAATCGTGGAAAATACCCCCAAAAAATGGTTTTTTATGATTATTTTGAAAATGGTGCATCGGTGAAAATCGAATTTTTCTAGACAACTTGTGCATAAAATATGCAGACGAAATGATCATATTCACGTTTCCTTTGTCGGACATATTTTCCGAGATATTCACCCTGGAAGTAGGGGGTGAATTGTACCGCGCGGGCCGTACGCTTCTTTCGTAGCTTATATCTCGAAATGGGGTCGTTTCTGTATAAAAGTGTATGTTACTGAAATTATGCAGAATATTCCGCTCTATCTTTTAGGTTCAATGCATTGTTATCGAAAATCTATCTCATTTGCAGATATGAGCTACAACAGGAGCGTGAGACCCGCGCTGTCAATCTCACCCCCTACTCCCAGGGTGTATATCTCGGAAAATATGGCCACAAAGGAAACGTGAATATAATTCTTTCGACTGCATATTTTATGCACAGGTTGTGTGCAAAAATTCGATTTTCACCGATGCACCATTTTCAAAATAATCATAAAAAAACATTTTTTGGGGGTATTTTCCACGATTTAAGGGTGTTTTCACCATTCCCCCCAAGATATATTATCGTTGCCCTAGGACTTCATTTATTCAAGTTATTTAAGTTTTTAATCGATTTTGGAAAATTAAAACAAAAAAAATGGATTCTGAAATTCGCGTACAAATTTTTTTGTTTAACTTTTTAACAGACATATTTGGCAACACAATGCAAAAGGTTTCATCAAAATCGGTGAAAAGAGCCCGGGTTCCTAGCTTTTTGATTTTTAACGACTAACGTGACTCCTCTACAAGGAGGAGGGTTGAGTCAAAAATCACTAAACATAGCGTCACTTAATGTGGACGCTCCCTTAGCAGTATTTTTAGTTGTAAAATTCTAGTCTTGGTGAGAGGATAAAATTGTTCTTTTAAATATACTTTTGTACTCTGAAATACCCATTACCCAAGTGACTTTTTCTAGATTGCCATCGATTTACGAGCATCTGCGCACGCTGGGGGAAAGTTGTAAGTCGCGAAATCGCGACGTTCGATTGTCGAACTACCTTTTTGGCTCACATACGGGGAGTCCCATTTGGTCTTTATGGAGTATGAACAAAACCTCAAAAGCCACAAATCTAACCGCATGGATGCACGGTGTTGAACCGACGACACGTCGTTCGATAAATCTGCGTGCCATTTACGTTGGAGAGAAATGAATGGTGTTCCAGGCGGGCGAGCATGCTGAATGCGACGCGACACGACGTTACATCATTGACACGGTAGTCAAAATATTGGGGGAGTGTCACCACTAAACGTTGGCTTTTTACGGCATTCATATGACATCAGATCTGAATCGCCTTTTCAAGTCGCGAGCCATTCGATATGGCCGAGAATCGATCTTAAAAACGTGAGAAAAAAATCGGTTCTTTAAAATATTCTGTGTTATAGATTGCTCTCAGGAAGATTCATTTCATTTTGGACATTTAGGGTAATCGGTACAATGGTTGGCCGCCCTTCAATGATTGGCCAACTCATTTGAATATGCTTCTATTAGAGATTTCTAAAAAAAAAACTACTAATAAATAGTGAAGGATGGAGAGCAAACAATTCCAGAGTGTATATTTGATAAGATAGGTTAGTACAATGTAGTGCATTTAAATGCCAGAGTAAGTAAAACCGGTGATGCTGGATGAGTGAGGAATTTTAATAAAAAGCCGTTGAGGTTAGGACTGTCATTATGTTGGAAATAATATTTTTTTTATAGTTACGATAGATTTAACTAAAAAATTTTTTGATTTTAATTAAAATTATTGACAATAAGAATACTCGATAGTACTATTCTAACCTTGCAATGATGTGTGTATTAATAAATGGGTGGCAGTTATTATCCTCATGAATTGCGCGGGAAGATAATGATTGGCCACAATATTTGAAAAAAAAATTACTAATATCTTTGCAAAATTTCATTTCAAATTGTTTAAACTTTTTATAGAGTCTATATGAATATATCTATATAGTCTATAAAATTTTATAGAGTATATATGATTATTTGTCACTTTCTCTTACAAATAATCAGTGGAGATCATATCAAAAGCAGCATTTGGCACCGACCAATCATTATACAATTCAGAGGCTAAATCACTGTGCTTTCAAAAGTTTTAGTGGCCAATCATTGTGTTTTTTAAAAATTATTCTTCATTTCTTTAAATACAAATTATTCCCTACTTTCAGCGCCTACCTTACTATGGCAATTTAAGTCTTTATAATATTTATTATCCATGCGTGTATTCTATAATTTCATTTGATGCCGATAATCATTTCTACAACTTATTTAACTGAAAAAATTCCTTAACTGGTCAATCATTGTACTGATTGTATTATTACAAATTATAAATTGAAGTTTTCAGAAATATATTAAATGTAGGGTCGATAAAGGTAAGTGTGATACGAAATTTCGAATTTATACTTTGATTAATGATATTTTCAATATTTGAGAAGATTTTCGTTTTAAATTTTATCAAAATTATTTTTCAGATTTGCCGTATGAAACAAAACTGTAATTAAAACATCCACTTATTCTTATAATGTATCTTTGCATTGAATTTGTCATTTATAAAAATTCCTAATGAAAATATAAAATTTGAATTTGGTGAGAAGGTTCAGTGATATTTAAAATTCACCTATTTCAAATTGTATGATTTAAAAATTATTAGTTTGTGTGAATGCTGGAAGATCTTCGTATTTGACAATGAAAACTTAAATAAAAGCAACAAACAGATATGACCGACAAAAATGATATCTTTTTCGTACCCAAAGACTGGACTATGTGAATTCGAAGGATTTTGGTATTCTCAAACCGAATCCGTTATCCAAATTTTTCCTGTACGTCAGGTTTTTGAGATATTCTAACCTGAAAGTGCAAAACTGGATATTTTTAGCCATATTTGAGGCAATATAACACGAACACGGTCAGCATTTTTTTCTTCTAAAAACTGCCAACGCCATCGTTTAGCACACATTTTTATCATCCATTTCCATTTTTGATCATCCCAAACCGATTTTTTTCTCCGAGATATGCCACACTGACCATTTTAGTTTCTCTTCGCCTTGCCTTGTTCCACAATGCATTGTGGAACTGAAATGGTCAATGTGCGATATCTCGAAAGAAAAAAATCGGATGGAGATGATCAAAAATGGAAATGGAAGATAAAAATGTTTGCTGAACGATGGCGTTAGCAGTTTTCCATGAAAGAAATCTGATCGTGTTATATTGACTCAAATATGGCTGAAAATAGCCATTTTCGCACAAATCCTTCGAAGTCACATAGTCTGGTCCTTGCGTCTGAATTTTGTCGGCCTGTCTAATTGATTGAAGTAGTAACTAATGACAGATACCTTCCTTTGTTAAATAATAAGAGATATAATCATTATGTTGTTAGAAAAAAAGTTCATGAATAATTTGTTTTTTATTTCAAATTTCCTCTTTCACACACTGCTACTTTTTCCCTATTTCCTTTTTTTTCAACTGTTATAATGAGTGCTTCCTTTTCCTTGCTTTCAAGAAATTTCGTCTTTTCTAGTTTTTTCTTTTAAATGTGAAATTTTTTTGTTAAAGGTAAATTCATTTTGGTTGAAAATTCTACGATGATATGTCTGGTTAAGAACACACCTATTTGTTTTAAAATTCTACTATTTGGTAGGAAATTTAATCATTCTGTGAAAAATTCAACAACTTTTTGAAGAATTCTTAATTTTTAGTTAAAAATTTGACTTCGTGGATCGAAAATTCAACTATTTTGGTAAAAAATGTATCCTTTTCGTCAGAAATGCAACTGTTTGGTTCAAAACTAATTTGGTTTGGCAGAGAATTCAACCATTTTGTTCAAAATTAATCTTTTTTGGAATTATTCTTTTTTCGTTGAATATTCAACTTCTTACTCGTTGAAAGTGGAACTACTTTTTTGAAATTGATATTTTGTTGAAAATTTAATAATTTTGTTGAAAGTTTTTTAAAATTATTTTCTAACTAAAAATTCAACTATTTCATTCATGGTTCTATATTGATCCTTTTTAGTTCCAACTTCAACTATTTGAATGAAAATTCATGTCTTTTGAGGAATATTAGTTTTTTTTGTAAACAATTATTTTTTTGATCCAAATGTTTATTTTTTTTTTTTAATTTGAACATGTTTTTTCTTTCTCGGAAATTCCTCCTTTGGTAAAAAATTAATTTTCTTGCTTGACAATGCATCCTTATAATTTAAAAATTAAACCATTTAGTTCAAAATTTAACTTTATTTTTGACATTTCAATTACTTCTAACAGATTCAAAATACTGTTTGAAAGTCATATTTTTTTATTAAATATTCAACTTTTCAAGTTGAAAGTTCAATGAATTGGTTACAAATTCATATTTTCATCTCTGACATCACTTTTCAGTCCCTTCAGCCAAGAACTTGCACTGAAAAAAATAACTCGTCGAAAAAGCCACTTTTCTCTCCCTTGGTGTATAATATACTATTTTTGTTTGAACATTACAAATTTTTGTCGAAACTTCATCTCTCATTTTTGGTTGCAGACGTATCGTTTGCAATTGAAAATGTAACTATTTTGTTGAAAACTCGACTTTTATGGTAAAAAATTAATTTCCCTATGTTAAAATTGTTTTCGCTTTCAATCTTATGTATCTTGTCGAAAATTAGTTCTTTTGGATGAAAAATAATCTTCTTGGTTGAAAATTCATCTTTATAGGAGGGTTTGAGAATGAGACTGTTCTGTTCAATTCAACAGAACAGTCTCATTAATTATTTTTTGAAAATT
This sequence comes from Andricus quercusramuli, assembly GCA_932178445.1. NCBI lineage: Eukaryota > Metazoa > Arthropoda > Insecta > Hymenoptera > Cynipidae > Andricus > Andricus quercusramuli. The sequence continues at coordinate 432,536 of CAKNXH010002453.1, forward strand.
CAAACTTTTGTTAAAAAGTCATCTCTTTCTATAAAAAAATTCAATATTCTGGGTTAAAAAATGTATAGTCTTGTAGAAGATTTGTCTTTTTGTCTCAAAAAATTCATTTATTTGGTTCAGGATCAATTATTTGGTTATAATTAGAAAGAATAGTATGTTGAAAACTCAACTTTTGTGGTTTAAAATAAACTTCATTGTTGAAAATGTTTTCGATTTAAAAATTTCACTTTCTCTGAAACGTCTGATTTTCAAGCTTGAAAACTAAACTACTTTGTTGGAAATTCATCCTTTTTGGTTGAAAATTAATATTTCTTGTTTGAAAATTCAACTATTCTGTTGAAAATTTAATATTTGTTTACTTGAAATCTTGAGCGTATCCTATTGGATTCGATATGGCACCTGCCCGTGCAGAAATTTCGGCGTGGCGCGGGTCGGGCCCAGATGTGGCAGAATGTGGGCCCAGTCGGGCAATCCTTCCAGCGCCAGATTCGAAATGAAACGCCTAGCCTGATCAGGGCCAGACTGGGCATCCATAAGGACGGTCGGATCTGGCCCAGAGCAGCGCCCTTTTATTTTTTTATGTTTAGCCATACTATTATTTAAATTTTCTTGCAGTAATAAATAAACAAAAAATTGAGAACTTTATACTTTATTAAAAAATATTAGAAAATCAAAACAGAACATTTTTCATATTTTTCAGTCCAACTTAACATAAATTAAACAGGTGTTCAGCATTTTGCAGTCCTGTTCATGCAACAAAGACTAGCAAAGTGAGGTTATGACACTGAAAATTCTAAAGCAACTATCCGTACCTTTGCAATACACTAATGTTGTAGATAGAAATTGTCTCAATTATCACAATAATAGTATACTGAAGAATGTTGGATCGGTTAAATATCCAAGCGTTATTTGTGCAACAAGCAAAACAAAAATTTGTTCAAATTAAGTGAACTTTCTCGATTGCACTGTCGGAAATTTGAAAGAGAGAAAGTACCAATTAAGACGTACTTACACGAACGTTTCACTGTCGTTGAAAGGTTTATTTTGCTCATAGGTTCATTGTAAACTTATTTTCGTGTAGCAGGTTGTACTAGAATTATTAGCATAATTAATTAACATAAACTTAAGCGAATGAATCACATGGCTACACGTGGCTTTGCTGTATACCCTTGTACAAAGTTGCCTTCTTTTCCAAACAATCGAAAGAAAGAGTTTGTGAAATCACAAACATAACCTCTGCTAACGTTCCTACTTTTACATTAATGTTTATATAGTTTTCTCAAGTTATTATTCACAATTTATTTTGAGGTTAGGTTTGCTCGACCGATTTTAATAGATCTACTTACCTTCATCCTCATTGCGCACTAGGGAATGACAGCAATGGACCTATATTTCCGTACCCGCAAGGTACTTTTTGTTTTTGGCATTTTAATTATTTTTGAAGTCACATTACACTCAAAACCGAACCGTATTGTGGAAAATATAAAATAAAACATCAGATATATCAGGCGGTCGGCACAGCAGATGGCGCTGCAATTTACAGCTGGTATTTTCTCGATACGTGGTTCCGACCCGAACCACAAGAGTAGCCATGCGACAGCCACAATGTGGCAAACCCGATCGGGGCCACATCGGAAATCGGGACCAAATTGGGCAATTTCTGCACGGGTGGATATAAATTTTATTTGAAAGTTTTTGTTTTTTTATTATTCCCCTATTTACGTGAAAAATCACCATACTTTCCATGTTTTGAGTGAATTTTGGGGCGTGAACTCTGTAATTACTCTTATGAATTGAATTTATATTAAAAATTATTTATATCTGATCGAAATTAAAAAAGAAACTAATTTTATCATCACATAACGTGTCACCTTCTTTTTTATTTCCATCAGTTTCCAATAAATACTTATTTGAGAGAAATTTGGAAAGAACTAAATATTATAATATCTTACAATCTTTTTCTCTATTCCGGTCTGAAAACTTTCTAGCCCAAAGCATTCAGATTCAATTCTTCAGGCTAATTAAAAAAAATAAAGGTAGAGAGTTCGAAAATAATTTATAGTCCAAAACCTGTCGGAAAATGGTTCAGTTCTTCCTCTTCTTCAAATTAAAGTGACAGCCTCGAAATTTATTTTATTTTCACCAATCGAAGATCGTCTTCGGTATATAGATTGACATTTGCCGGTGGGATCCGTTACGGTATTGCGGCACGATTTCATCCCGTAAATTATTATTACCCTCCGACCGATCTGGTTTCTTTACGACCAATGGCGAAATTGCTGGTCCAGTGGTCCTCCTCATATGTGGTTTTTTAAGACCACGCATTTCCGCATGATCGACACATTATCGGTACGACTGAGCGATAAAAAATCCACGCGACAACTTAAAAGCTTTTACGATTGAGTATTGAATAGTTAATAAAAAAGAGTCATTTTAGCCAAGCTTGGATCGCGTTGATATGCGAAAATTGCGAATTTCAATCTACTCAAATTGAAAGAAGAACGTGAAATAAACTTTAGATCAAAGGATAACACATCTGTAATTTCACGTAAAGTTACGGGAACACCAACTTGTAATGTGACAGAGCGATGGTTATTGATTGGTACTACCCAAATGCCTAAAGGGAATGAAAGTAAATTTTTTTTTTTAATTAGTCGTTAAGAGTATGAGAAAGCGGCGTTAAATACCGTTTGAACCATCTAATGGTCTTTTATTTTTCGTCCTATATGGGCTCATATGGTTAATGGGACTGAGATAAAAGATTGAGAGACGAGAATTATATATTGGTCACGTGAGGAAGTAAAAAACTTGATCTCTCAGACGATATAAAAAATTCCACCAAAAAAATCTATGATGCAAAAAGTTGGCAGAGAGTACAATTAAATAAAGTTGTGAAATCAAGGCTGGCAAAGTAGAATTCAAAGAATCATATTAATTGATTACAGGTATTTTAAAATAAAATTTAAACAATTCGTTTCAGAATTTGAATTTGAGAAGAAAAGTTGTAAAAGTCATCAATTTTAATAACATTATGAAAATATTATATAAACAATTAATTTTTAGTCATTTTTCAAGAAAATTGTTTCATGAATTACTTTATTAAGGACATGAATTTTGCTGACGTAAAATGTAAAAATTGTAGGTATTTCAATTTGCTATGACTTAATTGAGTCATAGCATAAACAAAAACGTGATGCATACTATAAATAAGATTTTATTATATTAATATGATAAAATCTAATGTATAGTATGCATAAAGTTTTTATCAATTTAAGACATGTGTTTTGAAATTTTGATACTATATTAGACAAATTCAACATGGAACTTGGAAATTAAAATGAAATAATTTAATAATTACATTAAAAAAATTAATTTAATAATTGATATTAATTATATTATTTTTGTCAAAATAAGTTCACGTAAGTAATAAAGAAAAGAACAATAATAGTGAGTAACAGTACAAAGGTATTAGGCACCATGAAACGAGGTAAAGTTGCTCACCTCCTAATTTATCGTTCAAAAGTCACTATGAAATTTCCTATAGGGTAAACAATAAAAGTTTATTGGCTGTTTTAATTAGTAGAGCTATCAAACTTTATTTTGAAATTTATTTGGTGCGAATCCATTGGTGAGCAACTCTACCCGCAATATGAGCGATTTTACCCCGTCTTACGGTATGCTATGAATATTTTACATTTCTAATGTTTTATGTAAATATAATTAAATTGATATCGAAATTATATCACAAATGTTATTCATTTCTATTCGCTGCACTATTAGAAAATTAATATTAAAATAATGTAAACAAATTTAAATTCGCAGAATAACTTTAATAATTAATGGCATTCATGATACTCATATCATAAAATTTTTTTTTAAATGTGTTAATACTATTTCGGCATATTGAACAATTTAGCAATATTCACAGCTATGATGAAAAATACTTTTACTGTTGTTCACATTTGTGAAATTGGGGAAATGGTATTCCAAAGAGTCTGAATTTATTCAAATTATTTATTAGTTAAAAGAAATGTTGAGGACAACAACGTATATTATGAAGAAAAACAGCTAAAAAGTACAATCAGTGAATAATTTTATAGTAGAGTTATATGCAGGGGCAAATTTTTTATAAGCTCGAATAAAAGTGTATTCTAGGTCTTATGCACATGGAAAATTAATCGTCCGGAACGATATTCGCTCTTTGGTACGTTCCGCATTAAATTCATTCTTCCTCGAGTTTATAAATGTCAACTATGAAGTGCGTTGAATTTAAGAGATCGTTCTGAAGAGGGATACTTTGTGACTGATAGTTTGAAAAATATGACAATGAAGAAAGTGATGATGACACATTTTTATAGTACAAAGAATTCATATATTGGACTTGTTGCATCTGTTACAGGAATATTTTTCTTTTATTGGAATAAGGGTCTACAATTTTCAAATGTTATTACTGAAGAATCAAAATCTCTTTTGCAACAATTATTTGGATCTTGATCAGGGTGTCTACTCAGTAACATTCAATAACAATTTTTTACATTTGCAAAGGTAGCTTCATATTATGGAATTTGACTGTTTTGTTGGAAATATGTTTTAATTGGTTGTTTTAATTGAAAACTCATGTAGTTTATTAAGAATTCGCATTTTTCGATAGAAAATTAATATTCTTATCGAAAAATTTTTTTTGTCTGAAAATTCCACAGTTCGGTTAAAAGTTTTTCTCTTTTGACGCAAATATCTTTCCCAGTATGAAAATTCCACTCATGTTGAAAAATCTCATTTTTTTGTAGAATTAAACAGTTTTTGATTGAAAATTACAATCTTTTATAGTTGAAATATCAAATATTACATTTTTAAGACAGAATTTATCTTCTTAGGTTAAAATTTCAGTTAGGATAAAAACACCAATTTCTTGGCGCCTTAGCCCAATTATTGGCATGCTGAAAACCAAATTGAATTTATTTAATTTTGAATAAATATCTGATTGCACTGTATAACTTATACATGCATTATATGTGAGAATTATAGTAGAATCAATCAATTGTCGCAAAAGATGTTAAGAAAATGTATTATCCAAGAAATTAAAAAAGGGTGCCGGTAATTGGGGGGAGGACTGTCAAGAATTTCTGAGAGAAAAAAATAATTTTCTAATTGAAAATTTAACTATTTTAGTCGAAACTCGAACAATTTTGTTAAGAATTCGTCTTTTTAGAAGAAAATTAATCTTCTCAGTTGAAAAATCATCTTTTTGGTTCAAAATGCAGTTGAAAATTCCACAGCTAAGTTAAGAATTTAACTTTTTGGTTACATCTTCAACTACCTGGTTCAAACTTACACTCTTCTGCTAAAAACTAATTTTGTTGTTGAAGATTTATCATTCAGAATTATAATCAATCACTTTGGTATAAATTCAACTATTTTGTTTACAATTAATTTTTTTCAATATAATTTTTACACTGAAAATTGAACTATCTCTGTTAAGAATTCAATTATACTGTTGAAAATTCTTTTTTCCAGTAGAAAAGGAAACTTCTTAATTGAAAATTCATTTTTTCGGTTGAAAATTAATTTAAAATTTCAATCGTTTTGTAAAAAATTAATATTTCTGGTCGAACACTCATCACTTTAATCAGAGATTAATCGTTTTGGTAAAATATCGACCTATGCTGATGAAAATCCTTTTTTTTTGTTGTTGTTGAAAATCAATTTTTTTAAATGAAAATCAAACTATTCCAGTTGAAAAAATTTTGCTGTTAAAAATTATTCTATTTATTTGGAATTTTGATTAACCTAGTTGAATATTTCACAATTTCAGTTGAAAAGGAATCTCTGTGGTTGAAAACATTGTTTTACCTGAAAATTCAACTGAAAGTTTAACTTTTTAAATAGAAAATTGAGCTTCTTGCATAAAAAATGTTGTTCCTTTATTCGACTAATCTAGTTGAATATTCATCATTTCAATCAGAAATGTATCTTTTTCAGTTGAAAATTCAACAATTCGGTTGAATATGAATATGGATGTTGATTTTTTAAATCCTGGATTATGAAGTTTTATATAGATTTTACAGCTTAGTATTTGTAGATTGATGTCCTCAATTTTGAATATTTAAATCACAAACGGTACAGTCCATTTTTCTCAGTGAATGCATACAATATTTTTAGTTGAAATGTTAGGGATTCAAAGCGTTTTTATTTATATTTAACATAATATCCACATGAATTTTACTGGAAGGAAAATATTCCCCTATTCTCGTGAAAAATCTCCTTATTTCCACTGTTTCACAGGGTGTGTACTTACATAAAAAATACATTTTACTGCAAACATTAATATTTCAAATATGTTCTTAATTCCAAGTATATGAAGAAAACATGAAAAAATTGTTAACATATTATTCAAATTCATGGATTTTATAGAAGCAAACTGAAGAAATAATTAATCATATTTTCTGTATTATTTATTTACTCAATTATTCGACAGTGATACTATGTTTATGATTACCTTGTAAGATAAGTTCTTAAAGCTTTCCAAATTAAACATGTCAATTAAATGCTTATAAACATGGATTATAAGGAAATTGGCTATCTTTCAATAAAGTTTATACTTTCACAAAGAAAAAAAAATAACTTAATTCCAAATGTGGATAGTATTATTTTTACACATTTAGATACCAACAAGGATTAGAAAAATATTTTTAAAATGAGCTCACTAAATTGTATAAACTAATACCTGGAAAAAACTTGGAATCGCTAGGGAATTTTTTCCCAGAATTTTAGTATACACACTCAGAAAACGATTCGTTTGAATCAACCAAATTTTGTGTAGCCCAGCCAGAAAATATGGTTATCATACGAAAGAAAAATATTTGGCAGATTAAACCAAGAAAACAGTACTTTTGGTTTAAGAAAATTTTTTTCTGAGTACACCTGTTGATTTAATTTAACGCACCATTAAACTAATGGAATATAGTACTAATAAAATAAATATAATCTTACATTTTCTTGATTTTTACAATTGTCCTGATATAAACCAGAAATCGTTGCACTGATTAGAAATAAGTGGAATTAATGTATTGGAATTGCATATTCCTTGGTATCGCGAGTGGGTAGAAGTCGAAGGGCAAGAAGCATCGTGAAAATAGCATTGCAGCGATATTAAATTGCAGATAAAGGCTGCTGTGGTGAGGTCGTATCGCGTTTCAGGTGTGCAAGGAACATTGATTTTCATGTGAACTCTCCTCTCTTGGCATCTCACATATAAAATACACAACAAAAACATATTCCCTTGCGTATTAATAAAATATTAATTCTTCGTTTTATCATGGGAAGCAGCAGATGTGGAAAATACAGGAAGATCTGTTTCTTCTACAAAATTGTGTTTGTTATAAGACAATTGAATAATATAAAAATAAACCAAGGCTTGAAATTATATAATGTTTTCACACTACCGTCTGAAATTATCTACAGTCTACACGGTTGGCGCGAGCGGCAATATAAATCACTGCAGACTTTGAAATGTGATTACTCATAAAAAATGGAGAGACAATATTTTTTCGAAATCCATTAGAAAGTCTATGCAATTTTGCGTCGAAGCACCCCAGATAGGGAGATGACTAAAAATGTCGAAGTCTCAAATGTGAAGTTTCAATCGACGATTAGCGCTGTCGACCGGAGAACTTTTCAGATTTTCTACATTAACTTCAACTCGTTTCTCGATTTAGGAAACTTGTGAAAAAAAACTAAACATTGCAGGGAGCATTATCTAGAATCTTATCTTTAATTGAAGCCAATCAAACATTAATAATCTCCACGCGTTTCCCAGATATGACTAAAAATGTCCAAGCATGTCTGCGTCGAGTTTCAGTCGCCGTAACCAGCCAGAGCGGCCGATCGATGATCGCCGACTGAAACTCGATGCAGACATGCTTGGACATTTTTAGTCATATCTCGAAATCCCATGCATTTTTTAGAAGTTTTGTTAACTTACATTAAATATAAGACTTCAAACACTGTGTGGTATATATTTCAGATTTTTGCTACAACTTTTCTGGGTCATGCCACGAGTTGAAGTCGACGTATAAAATTCAAGAAAGTTTTTAATTTTTTTTTTTTAATTCTCACGATTTATATTCTCCTCGAATGATCAAAATTATCCCTATCAGGGGTCATTCGACGCGCAATTGCATAGGCTCCTTCTTCGAAAGAATCCATTTCAAATCAGGCTGTTTATACATTTCAAATCGTTGAATCTCTTGAAGACGAAATATATTGTTCGGATAGAAGATATTAGGCAAGTCGCTTCTTCTCGATTTGAGAACAACAAATTTCCACGAAAATACCAATATTTGAATTTTGACGTCTATTCTTCCAAAAAACAAATTTTTGTTAAACTTCTGTAGTTTTTGATTTAGTCAAGATAATTTTAGTCTCTTCTCGGATTCTGGGGAGTTTCACCACTTTCTTTCAAAATTTATCAAAAAATGTAAAAAAGTTTAAGATTAACAAAGTGGCGACGAGTCGTTTGAAAATATAAAAAGTCGATATCCACGAAAAACCTGCACTTATATTATTTGCCAACTGTTTTGCTAAATTTGACCTTCTATGAGGAAGAAATTACAATTTTTTACTGATTTCGATCAGCGACTGAATTTTAGCTATCAATCAGTTACGTTTACTGATGAATCACTAAGCTTGATTATTATGGCCGGAAGATTTTTTTACATAAATTTGAATTCTTCCATTCTTCTCACAAACAACGGAGAATGACAAAAAATTAAAATGAAAGTTCCCACATCCAGAAAATTTCTACTGAAACTTGTTCTCGCTCTTTCATGATATTTCGAATCGTTTAGGAGAATAATTCAAAAATTTTATTTTCAGGAAAAAAAATTCTACTGTAGGCTTCAAAATCATTCAGCTTCTATAAGACTAAAAAAAGTAAAATAGTAAAAATAGTGCCTTTTTCAAACCAGCAGAAAAACAATAAAAATATTGCAGAAAAATAGAACATTTCAAATGAATATTGCAGAAAAAGCATCTCACACAAGAAAAAAATTTTATTCTAAGAAAGACGGCCTTTTCTTAAACCTAAGAAATATGAATGGGCTAAGAGTCTAGTTTTAAAACAAATGCGGACTAAAATCTAGCTTTGAGATAAAAATCTAATCGATTTGAATATACGATATTATTATAGAATTACGCTATAACAAAAACACGACTTTTTATCTAGAGGAAATTGATAGTTGAACTTTAATTATCTGTGATAGTATAATTAGGCAACAAAAAAATATTGTTCATAATGTAATACACTTCAAAAGTGAAATTATAGATAATTGAAGGTTAACGAATTTCTCATCACCTGTGATTGTACAATTATTTTTTAAATACGTTTGCGTAGATTGTAGCACTGATAGAATTAAATTTGTTTACCTTACATTGAAGACAAGGAATATTGTAGAATTATTGAATTTTGAAGTACTGGAACTGTACAATTATTTTACATTGAATCATACAAATTATGTACATTCAGCTGTTGAATAAAATGTAATTTCACATTTCGAAAATGAAATAATGTACAAAAGCGTTGTACAGTGAAGAATGAAAAATGGTGTAAAATTAAGTAGTGTATTTATTAGTCACATATTATCAAAAATTGGATATTTGTTGTGAAATTATTGTACAAATATATAAAAATATGGAATTGAAGTATTCTTTTTTTTCAATATTTCGAAGCCAGAAGAATCTTTCTTTGCTTTTGAGAAAAATGCAAAAAAGTTATTTTATGAACAAGAAATTCTCCGGGCCACAAAAATGGTTTAGCCCGCATACAACTAACAGGATGCCTTCCTTATGGAAGGCCAAATTGAAAAAAAAATTGGCAAAAAAATATATGTATATAGGTTATTTGTGAAATCGACGTCAAAATTAAAATACTCGTAAACTAGCGGAAACCATTTTTTTTTCTTGAATCAGAAAAAATCTATGCCGTCTAATTTCCTTCAAAAAAATGAACATATTCCGCCGCTGAGATGTTTTGTGCTTTGAAGTGTAGAACCTATTTGATTTGACATGGATTCGATCATAAGCTAATTCAAACTCTATCGAAAGTTTTTTTTTCAGAGATCGAAAAAAATCCCAGGTTTTGAATGAAAAAATTTTTACCCGAATTTCCCAAGTTTTCCCTGTTACCTAATATACTATATAAGATATCAAGTAAATATTTCCTGTAATAAATCAAGTGCGTCTATTGTAACTGACATGATGCTCTTGATCTAACCATTTTTTTGAGCGAATGAATCAAGCCGAAAAGATAAATCGATCCGACATGCCGGAGAGTTTACTTTCGTTGGTCGAATATATACTATACTCTCATTAGCGTCATTCAGCAATTATTCACAGGGTCTGACTTTGAAGCGAATCCCAAAAGTGTCTGGAGTATCGACCGGAAAACCGGCTCGTGACAAATCGTGCAGATGTTGTCTCGTTAGGCTTCGCACATCGCTACCTATCGAACATGCAATTCCCATCGATGTAAATCACTTAACCACACCGTCGCCAATCGACGATTTTTCAATCTTGTTGCCTGGAAAAACGATGATATTAATGACACTTTTATGCAACTTTGCTGACTCATTACCTTATGTCATTCAAACTCAACGAGACGGTTTCATGATCGCAATATCCGTAATTGTTGTTTGAATCAATAATAAGCTTTACTGTTATGATCGGCAGGAGTCGATTAGAATTTATGATGCTTTTCTGTTAACAGTGGGTATTTATCATAATAATTTAGATTGACAGCAGTCTATCAATTGAAGTAGAAAGAATAAAAATTATAAGCCACCTCAATTTGATAAGGATTTAAGATAATATAGCTTTTAGTCACAATTTAAAACAGTAACATTCAGATATTAGGTACCTTAATGTGGAATTTTAAAAGACATTAATTTCTGGAATTTGCTAGAGGAGGCTAAGACTAATGTACAACATTTGGAATTTAAAAGAAAAATTTGATAGTGAAAGAAATGTTATCATTACAATTGTTTATTATCATCCACTTATTCTATTCTCTTATCATTAGGATAATGTTGCACATTGTTTTCTCACCTTTTTCTTCAAATACAATAATTTTTGTTTTATTCACGTTAATTTTGAGGCCTGTGTTCTTTCTGCTTGTATTCAGTTTGTTCAACATTCTTTGCAAGTCTTCGATTGACTCTGCCATAACAACCTTATCATACGCGAAAGCTAACCCACGTACCCTCACTGACTCGAGATCCACACCTTTTTCCTCGGAGAGGGCCATAATGATTCTTAGACCTTTGTCCATGAATATAATGTATAGCAATAAGGACATAATGCATATATCCTTCGCCAACACCTTGCAAAATATCGAGGAAGTCACTGAGTTTCTTATTAACTCTCACACTCGCTTTGTTTCGGCAATTATTTTTTGTGTATATTTTTACATTCCAAGCTTCGAAAATTAGCCTACTTAGAAATTTGAAGGATGAAATGATTTTGCCGAATTTCTAAAGCTTAGAATGTAAAAAAATACCAAAAAAATAATTACCGAACCAGAAATTCGGTGGAAATTTGAAAATTCGGGAATGTACTATTTTCTGAAATTTAACATTTTTTCTATTTTCACAAAGTTGATAATTTCGGGAATTGAAACATTTCAGGAATAAACATTTTCGAAAGTTTTATTTTCTTTCGTTAATTTTTATTTTTTGATATTTTCCACTACTAGTTTTAGAATAACTAAAAATTGGAAACTTCAAATTTTGTCGGATTTCATTTAAAGTTGAGCACTTCACCTTAGAGATAAATGAAGGCACTTTCGAAATTAAATTTTTAGAAATGATTATGGATAATTTTCAATCTTCAGTCCCAAAATTTGACTAGATTTGACAGCTTAAATAAGACCAACACATAATACAATATAAATAAAGATAATGACAAATATTTTGTTAGCGCTCAACTTGGCATTGTATCCACAATTTCAATGTTCATACTTCATTAGAAATCATTAAAAAGAAGTTTCACCAATTTCGATAACACGAAAATCGCACCATATACATTCTGAAAAATTTTCTTAACCTAGGATGACCATTAAATGAATAATTATATTTTTTAGATTTTAAAGTAATTCTTCTCGAGTTCCATCCTAAAATATAAGTCTCACTGAGTAGCAACAAAACTTTGGGGAAAGACTTTGAAGTATAATTCTTTTGTCATTTATTCCTTAATTTTTCTGTGCGAATTCTTATTATTCCAAAAATCTGTTAAATCATTGGAATGGATGAAACGACCAGGCTTACATTTTACAACTTTTTGGCAACGATCAATATAGTATTGTAAAATTCCGAATTAAAAATTCTAAAACGTATGCCACGTATGAAATGTTAAATTCAAACAAATAAAAATATCCATTTTCAAATAGCAGCATAAGACTTTTAAAATTGAATTATTTTATATGGAAACGTTCAAAATTGAAAAATTGTATATTCTGATTCTTCAAGAGTCAATTATTTGAAATTTTTAAGTTGAAACATTCGAAACCCAAAATAATACAATGTGAAGTTGCAAAAATTAAAATTTACTCAGTTTTCACTTGGAAGCATTCCCAATTACTTTAATTCTAACTTGCAGTGATTAACATAATGAAACAAACAAAAAATTGGAAATGTAAAATTTCAAATATATATATGTTGAGAAATTTTTGGTGTTTTTAGGTATTCTTTCTGAACGACCATACAGCGGCTCACATCCAAGTATATCCCAGCTAAGCGCGGCTTAACTTTAGCGATCGAACGATAACCCCCACACCAAACTAGGTATCCCAGCAGGCATAAACTTAAAATAATACATTCGTAACCATTCTTCAATCAAAATATTTTCAACTTAAAATTAGAAATACTAAAGTTAGAGTTTAAACGCTGGAAATAAAAATATTTTTATTGGATGCATAAAAGTTTCAAATTTAATTTCTTCAAATTTGTAATTTGGTGCATTGAAAAATAAATATGCTTCATTTATATATATATGTCTGAATTGAAAAGCCCATTTTGTAGTTCCAGAATCAAAAAGACATAATTTCAAATATATAAAAATAGGATCCAGTTTGGTTTTACTGTCTTTACCTATCGTTATCAGTTTCGCGAGGGAATAAAATTAACATAACAAATTACTTTTCATTTACCTAGTTCGAAAAAAATCAATTATTATTGTTTTTTTATTGCAATTGTTTGCTTTATTACTTCTCGTATGTGAAAATGTAATTATCTGAATAGATTGGTTCAGAGTCAACCTCATATTTGAGATATTGGCAAGATGCTTCATTTCCTTTATTTTTCATATTTTGTTTACATAAATTTTACAAATTTTCAGAACCTTGAATTTACGTACTATATATGGCGGTGTATACAAATATCTGATGCATAACTAAATATTATTTATATGTCATCCTATTACTTATCAAAAAGTACGGTTGCGAAAATGTTGTAAATACATTGAGGTGAAGAAAAAACATTTTGTGTTAGAATTATAAATTCTTTTTCCAACTGCATAGAGTCGCTAAAATAGTTTGTCAAAAATTTTATACAGTTAAGGGTACATGGAAATCAGGGAAAAATCAAGGAATTGTATTGGTCAGTGATATTCAGGAAGAAGTCAGGGATTAAAAAAAAATCTTGCAAAAGTCACGGAATATCTATAAAAGAGGCACTTCAAATAACTATCAAAGATAAGAGAATTCTAATTTTAATTATAGATTTTTTGAACCTGTTTATAAAAGTTTCTGTCTTAAAAATCTTACAGGATTAGGATTTTGATTCCATCGTGGTTTCAGTTGGAAATTTGATTTTTTGGTTAATATTTTCACAATTTTGTTAAAAGGTCATCCTTTTTGGTTGAAAATTGAACTGTTTTATTTAATTGTCTTTTTGTGTTGAAGATTTTACTATTTTGGTATAAAATTAAGTTTTTGTTGAAAATTCATATGTTGCTGTTTTGAGAGTACAACTGATATTTTTCTTGGTAGAGAATTCAACTATCTTTTTGAAAAATCGTCTTTTTAATTTAAAAAATCATCACATTTAGTAGAAATTTTATCACTTTTAGATAAAAAAAAAGGAACCGTTTTGGTTGAAAATTATTCTTCTTTGGTTGAAAGTCATCTAGTTTTTTTAAAAATAGATCTTTTTAATTTAAAATTCAATAACTTGGATAAAAGTTGAAAAACGTTGTTAAATTTTTTTCTATTGAAGATTCATCTCTTTGTTTGAAAAATTAACTATTCTGTTCTGTTGAAAATTTTTTTATTTCAGTTGAAGATTCGACCCTGAAGTTGGAAATTTAAGTATTTTCTTGAAACTTTGTTTTTTTTTAAATTAATAGTTCTTTATAGCTCTTTTGCATTTTTGGTTAAAAACTAATCTTTTAGTTGAGAATTTACCTGTTTGTTTGAAAAGTCGTCTTTTGCTTTAAAATTCAACTGTTTGGTTGAAAATTAAATTTTTTGATTAGGATGAACTTTTTTGTTGAAAATGTATGTTTTTGGGTTGGAAATTAATCTCAGTTCAGCTATGTGGTAGAGAATTTAACTTTATTTGTTAAAAATTCATATTTTCGGGTTGAAAATTCAACTTGTTAGAAGAAAATTTTAATGGTTTTTAGAAAATTCTTTTTTTCGAATTGAAAATTTGTTTTCCAATGAAAAATGTCGCTATTCCATTTTTGATTGGAAAGTGATCTCTTTTAGTTTAAAAATTCAACTCTTTCGTTGAAAAATGTTCTTTGTTAGTAGAAAAGTAATCTACGTCGTTGAAAATTCAACCATTTGGCTCAAAATTCAAGTATTTTATTAGGATTACTCCTTTTATAGTAGAAAATCATCTTCTTGATTAAACATTCATTTGTTTTGTTCAAAAATTCAATTTTTTCGTTGAAAATTTAAATGTTTTGTAGTAGACTCATCTTTTTGCCTTGAACATTTGAAATTTCGGATGACATTTCTTTTCTTTATTCACTTATAAATCTTTCTCGGTTGAGGATTCAAGTATTTTGTTGAAATTAGTTGCTATTCGATTTAACTGTTTTTTTATTTGAAATGAAAATCTTTTCTCGGTTAAAGTATCGAGTATAACATTTTTCGTAAATTTATCTTTTTTGGTTTAAAATTTGCTAGTACTTGCTTGAATTTGAAATCGCAACTTTGAACTATTTTAATTATTCATAAGAAACAGTAAGATTTGATCTAACCCCCGCTCTCCCCAAATCTTAATACATTATTTTTGAATAACCCTTAAATAAATACACGAAAAAAATGCAGCCAGTGAAAACCCCAACAAAGGAAAATTTGTAGTTCAAAATTTCAGAAAAAATGTTCACGTAATTCATGCACGGCTTCTTCAGTATACAAAATTGCACATGAACAAAATTTCCGAAATTCTTGAACTTCGTCGTTCCTTTCAATCCATCAAGTTTCGCGCAATCTACAACCACTATAGCCATCATCAAATTAAGAGGTCCTAATTGCTTCCTGTACCTGATATATAAATCTACAAAATGTAAATTTGAATTCCTAAATTGGGGGGGGGGGGGGTCGGTCCAATCGCCCTCTCTGCTCGAGACACAGGTCGCTGATCAATCTCTCTCGCAATCACCTCAGGCGAAGAGCTTTACAAAGTCATCATGTGTCATAGATTACACAAATTTGCAACCTGACCGATAATGCCACCGTCCACGTGGGACCATTAGTATCAAAAGTCGTTTCAGACGTTTGAAGCAGGCTTCGATTATCCGAGAAATATTATTTTGCACAATCTTGAGGGAATCCTAGCGGCTCGCGATTTCGCAGATTTGGCCAAGATTCGAATAGCATCCTGCGGAGGATCTGGAGGAATCGCGAACTGTCTGTCCGGGTGACCGTAAAATCGTAGATCATTGAAACTAACGTATCTGTTCGTTGCGTGTACCTGTACCTTTCGACCCTGGAAAGACATAAAGCAGATGCGAGATATACCGACCTCCGTTTCCAGTTCCCGTGGGGTCGTCCTCGGGGACCTCGGGGTGACTTCCAACTCGACTTGCAGATCGAAGATTCGCCCACGCCCTCTTTCAGAAGGTCCCATCGATACCCGTGTCTTCAATTCGTGAATATTCTGCGATTCCCGATGTAGGCTAAAGTCGAAAAAAGAAGAGTAAAACTCTACCGGACAGTGTCACACAAATTTGTAAACAAGTCAGACATCCTTAATCTTGGGAAGGATATTTACAACACTACAACATGCATTAAACGATTATAAATTAATATTTTTATATTCAAAGTATATACTAAATATCAGTGATCTACGCTTGACCGGTTGAACGTTTAAACAATTCGATTAATTATTCCTACCATCACAATTTCTATGTTTTATAACTTCAGTACTGGGCCTAAAAATGTTGCAGTCCGTCCAATACACTTTGTATAGTAGGGTGGGCCAAAAAAACTCAAAATGATTAGATTTATGGGACATTGCACTAAAATGTTTTTTGTTTGCATTAAAAACCATTTTTTTCTAAATTTTAATTTCTCATCATTGGGTAACTCGATTGAAAATTTAATATTTTAGATTTGTTGAATTTTGTGTGTGTGGAAAATAAATTAGGAAAAAATTTTGTGTGAAGTTCATGGCAGTAAATTACCTTAGACAAAGATGTAAAAAAATAATTTTTTATTCCAAATTTTGTTATGCTCTTTATATTAAGCGGAAGAAATATGTAGATATTTTCTAGGTTTCAAATAAATTTTTTTGATTTTTACGGATGCTGAAACATGAGCTCCTTAAAAAAAGGGAGAATTCTTGTCAATATGCGAAGAAGATGTTATTTTTTTTTAATTTCCTTGTAATGTCACAAAGAAACTTTTCAGTGCTATTGCTCAGGAAAATAATCATTTCGAATTTTTAGCCCACCCTATCGTTTAGTCTGATATTTAAAGCGTTCAGTCCGAAATTAAAAAGTATAGTGAAAGATTGCCTTTATTTTCTGAGAAAAATTTTTAGTTCTCTAACCTAATATTTTCAAAGTACTAAAGATGATTTAAGTTGTAAATTCATCTCTTTATAGTTGAAAACTTAACTATTTTGTTGAAAATTCCCTCTTTTTTGGTTAAAAATTAATCTTTCCAGTTAACAATTAATCTTTTTGGTTGAAAATTAATCTTTTTACTTGAAATTTCAACTATTTCATTTTTACTTAAAACATTATCTTCTTCAGATGAGAATTAAGCTTATGCTTGCCTTAAAAATTGAAATTTTGTCTCAAAACTCGTTCTTTTTCTGATTTATTGCAACTGTTATTGGTTTAAAATTTAACTCTTTTTTTTTTTTTGAATATGACTACTAACTTTTTTTTTTGAAGTTTCATTTCTTTGCCTACAAATTTAATTAGGTACATTGTTGAAAATTCTTTTTTTTCGAAAATTAAATTTTTCAACTATGAATTGAACGATTCCAGTTCAAGTGTAAGATGATTTCGTTTTCGTTGAACATTTGTCTTTTTGGTTCAAAAATTATTCTGTTCTGGTAAAAATTTAATCTTTTCTAGTCAAAAATGTTTGATTAAAATTAATCTGTTTTAGTTTAAGCATTTTACCTTTTTGTTATAAATTTTGTTCTTTTTTGTTTGAAAATAAATATTTCCGACTGCAAAATGAACTATTTTATTTTTATTTGTAAAATAATCTTATTCAATTGAAAATTTAATTTCTGATAGAGAATTGAACTATTTGGTTAAAAATTCATCTATTTCGTTGAAAGTGCAATATTTTTATTACAGTTTGATGTTTTTTGTTCACAAAGTGTCTTTAGTGTTTGGAAGTTCATCTATTTGGATGTGAATGCAACTGCTTCGTGAATATTTTTTTTTCTAGATTCAACGATTTTGTGAGAAAGTCATATTTTTCCGAAAATTCTTTTTTGTATTAATTCAACTGTTTTTCATTGATAATAAAATAAATTTTTGTTTGAAATATCAACTGTTGAAATTTTTCTCGTGAATTAATTTTTTTTATCTAAAAATTCAACTATTTGATTAAAACTTGAACTTCTTTATTTATAGTTCAAGATTTCAGTCATAAATTAAATTATTTTGTTCAAACTATAATTATTTATTCAAAATTCGACGATTTTTTTTGAAATTCCCTGTGTTGTTGAACATTTGTCTTTTTGAACAGAAAATTTGCCATTTTTGATTAAAAATTCGATTGCCTAATAAATAATTTGTCTTCTTGGCTTGAAAATTAATTATATTGAACTATTCCAGCTATAGTAGGATCTTTTTTTTTCAAAGTTCATCTTTTTTATTTAAAATTCATCTATTATGGTACAAATCTAATCTTCCATGGTAATAAATACAACTGATTGCTAAAAATAATCTGTTTTAGTTTGAGAATTTCACTATTTTGTTGAAAATTGGTTCATTTTTGGCTGAGAATAAATCAATTCAACTTCAAATTTAAATGTTTGATTTTTATTTGCAAAATAATCTTTTTTTTTTAGGAATTTAATTTTTTTGGTAAAATATTGAACTATATGAGTAGAAATTTATCTTTTCTGTTGAAAGTGCTATATTTCTATCAAAAAGGTTAGAAATTAGAAGCGTTTTAAATTAAATTTAATATGGTATCCACAATAATTACATTTTTAAAGTTTTATTTCCCTATTTCCTTTGTAATCTATACATTGGAAAAAAAGTTTTTTGCTTCTTCTCGTAAGTAAGGGTTAGGGGGGGGGGGGAGGGGTCAGCATACAAAAGGTATGTGGTCCAACATTTGAAACATTCAAGTACCTACATCGTATTGTTTCAAATTTTGCTTTCTGTTTTGAATATTAACCTGAAAAACTGAACTATCTGAAGTTTGTTTAGAAAAAATAAGTTAAAAACAATAGAAAATTGGACCGAAATAACTTTTTCATGGGTTTAATATCTGATCGGTTGAACATAGAAATTATTTGAATAGTTTGACCGTTTAGCACTGTAACGTTCAAACGCGAAGCACTAATGAGAATCTATTATTGACATATTATCAATTGTTGAATCTTCCCTCATAAAGATAATTCTGCATCTTCTCACAATCAGTATTCTTGAAAACTGACCTTATAAATTTTTAATTTTCTCACAGGCTACTAATCAAAAATTGGAGACTCTGGCCTTAAAAAATGCCTTCGAGCGCCTCGTCTACAGCTCAAATAAATAACAAAAGAAGACATTCTCCATGATTATATCCCATATGATATCTCGCACCAGTCGATCTTCATGTGGACCCGAGCTCTTAAAAATCTCCTAATAAAAAGGACCCTTTCTCTCGCCTTAAGTCCCAAAAATACGTTTGGCACTCCGAGGTATAATAAAAGCCGATTGAATTTATATATCTACGGATGATTTAAGGAGGCAGAAGCTGGAACCATCAAGATTCCATGGTGTTACGATATTCTGCACCCTGTGCCTTGCGGTGAATGTTTTGTGGGCAAACAACCTTTGGATACGGTCACCCTGCTCGAGTGGCTATTCAGGACACGTCGACCCGAAGTCCTGCAGGGAGTGACCAAAGGACTTTCCGACGGCATGCGCCTCGCAATTTGGACCCCGTTCAAATGTTCAAGCCCTGTGGAGTACACAAGCTACAGGAAGCTCACAAAGTTTTGACCGCGTTCCGATTGGTTCCCGAAAGCCGAATAAATCCTATTAAGAAGGACTCGTTAAAGCCTTCTGGAAACTTTGCTTTTGCCGGTACTGCTACTGAAATTTCAATATATTCTGAGTTTAAAGATCATCCCGAATCACCCACTCTCGTAAGGGATACTTTGGCTTTGCTCCTTTCTTATACTCATGGAAACGTTTTCCATACAATTCTTTTAGCTATTTAGCTTCTCTCACCGCGCAAAGTGTGGCCTTTTCATCAACAAGAGGCGCGCTTTCAGATCTTTCAACTGGAAAAAGTTGTTCTGGTTTGGAGTTAAAAGGATTGGAATTATCGAGAAGTTTGCATCTGAGCTGGTTTGTATACATGTTTATTTGTCGTAAACACATTGTTGAGAAAAGAGTTTTCTGGGGCTGGAGATTTAACCGGATTTTTGTTCAACTGCTTAATTTCAAGGAAAAAGAAGGGAAGGGGTCGTTTGAAAATTATATAACACTAGTAGAGGGAGAAGGATAATAGGTTTTGTGACGATTTGTAACGGAGGCCAGTAGGGGGGCGTAAAAATTAAAATTAGTGATTTTATTTTACAAATAAAGCATCTTAATACCGACTTCACACTTTTTCTCCTATTCCCCTCTTTTTTCCTTTTATGAAGAATTATTCTTTTTTCCTCTGTTTTCCAGAAACTTCAGTTTTTTCTCGCTTTTGCGCTCAAATGCGAACTAAATCAATATAGATCACAAATGCAGCTTTTTGTTGCGAATTGGGTTATAAATTCAACTATTTTCTTTTTTAACCACATTTTGGTGTTGAAAGTCAATTTTCTGAACTGCAAATCTAGCTACTATATTCTTAAGAGAATATTCATATTTTTTAGTTAAAAATTCAACAATTTGGTTGAAAATGACTTTTTCGTTGAAAGTTGATATATTTGAGAAGGCAATTCAACTCTTTTGTAGAGAATTCCTTTTTCGCTTGGTGTTGAATCCCCTATTTTTTATCATAAAAAAAAATTGTTAGTTGGTAATTCATCTCTTTTAGTTATAAATATAACTATTTTGTTGAAAATTGATACATTTGGTTATAAATTCGTCTCTTTAGTGTAAAAGTATAGTCTTCTTAACTGAAAATTCAATCACTTGGTTAAAAGCTAAACTAATTTGTTGAAAATTTATTTTGGTAGTTCAAGCTTCATCTCTTTGGTTGAAAATCGAACTATTTTATAGAAATTGGCTTTTCCTTGATTAAAAAATAATGTTTTCAACTGCTAATTAAATTATTCCAGTTGTGGTAAAAAATGCAACGTTTCTAGTTTAAAATTTAACCAGGAAAATCGGCAATCGCAAGTTCTGTGATTCGATTTCCAGCGAATGAATTGAAAATTCATATCCTCGGGTTGGAATTTTAACGGTTTTGTAGAAAATTCGCCTTTATGACTTCAAAATTCAACTACTTTATAGAGAATTTACCTTTCAGTGTTAAGAAAACAAAATTTGGTTCACATTTTTTCTCTCTTCTGAATAAAAAATCTTTTTTGGTTGAACATTTATTAATTTTGTTGAAAACTGGTCTGTTTTTATTAAATTCAAATGTTTTTTATTCAAAAATAAAATCTCATAATTTGAAATATGAATTATTCTTTTTTTTTTTTTAGAATTCCTATTTTTTGTCTCATATCGCATAATTTTTTTCTTAATAACTTAACTGTTTTGCAAAAAATTCGTCTTTTTGGATAAAATATTTCTCCCTGTTGATTGAAAATTCATCTTTTTCAGTAGGAAAGTTCTTGGTTGAAAATTCAACTGTCTTCTAACCAATTCATCTCTGTGGTTCAAAAATTCAACAATTTGTTTGAACATGCAACTTCTTGTGATCAAAGTTTAATATTTTTTACATGAAAATTCAACCATTTGGTTGAAAATTCATCTTTGTATGTTGAAAATTCAAGTACTTTGTTAAATACTCATCCGTTTCGCTTGAAAGTTCAACCATTTTATTGTAAGTACAACTGTTTGGTCGATAATTAATTTTTGTTTTTGAAAATTAAACTATTTGGTTGAAAATTAATCTTTTCTGGTAGAAAGTTGAACTATTTTGTTAAAAATTCCAAATATTTCAACTTGAAATATTTATAATTTTATTTTGAATTTTTTCCCTATTATTTTACTATTTACGTGAAGAATCGCCCTATTTTTTTTTTGTTTCAAGAGCACTTTGGGCTTTAAAGTCTGCTTGAATATTACGTATGTATGTTTTGTGTTTTATTTCAGTCGAAGAAAAAAAATTGATTCAGAAGGGTGAGGGGGGTGTTCGTATTCTGGGAAGGTTGGAAAAAATTTTCAAAATAGCATGACGTCTTTGAACGGCCCTGAAGCTAATATTTCAGAATAAAATAATTATTATTGTTATCTAAATGATTTTACAGACGGAAAGATAAGCTCTCGTTCTTTGAAGGTTGCTCAAGTTTTCTTAATTTTGACCACATGAAGGATGAAAGTTTTTGAATTCTGTGAGGTATATTAGAAATTTTTTTTTCAAGAAATGAAAATCGATGCTTTCTACGATCATCATTCAAAAATAATTGTACATTATATTTTATTACTCTTAACTGTTTCTGCTTCCCGCAGCTTCCTGAATATAAATTCCTTCATTGTGGTTATTACTTTTAAAGTTAAAATAATAGGTTTGTTGTTACAAATGCACCTTACTAAGAGAAATTCTTCCTCATCTGAATAAGAATTTTTTCTGAGTGCTGGTAACTATATCGTATTATTTATATATGTACTTAAAACCCTAAAACAAACCTATCAAATTTAATTTCTCCTCAATAAATCTTTGAGATACATTTGATACGTTAAATGACGAACTGAACGAATAATTCCTTACTTTCATTTACAGTTTCTTCAAAATGACCAATAAAATACGATTAAAACGATATTCGAAAAGTATAAAACAGAAGGAATATAAATTACCTCTGACAACCCAGAATTTTATTTGAAATTTAAAGTACGTTTACTGGAAGGAACATCTTCGTATATAGATTTCGGTGGTCTCAAAGTTATGTATATATGACAAACGAGTGGAGCATGTCATGGGTTAGAATATAAAGATAAGGATCCTGGCCAACATAAAAAATACATCAACTGAAAGAACGCGATAGTTCCATTCGGCAGGCAACGGCATAAATCCAGACTACCAACGAAGGAGGGTATCAGAGGGCGTACGCCGTACATTGAAGGCGTTTAATGCATCGAAAGTGGCAACAAAGTAACATAAATATACAGCAAATTTCTCAAAATTAATTTGAAATTTAAACGGTTGAGCAAGTAGCATTTAAGAAAAGTCTTTTTCATCTCGGCACTCTGAGACGCATTCTTTGAAGGCGGGACAGACTTCTAAAGACAGGTCATTATTTTCTCCTCAATTTTCTCGACGTGGAAAATATTTTTGAGAGGAACTGTGGTCAATCTGCCTTTCAAAAATCACAAATATACAGTTCATTTCTCAAAATTCATTTGAAACTTAAACGGTTAAGCAAGTAGCATTTGGTAAAGGTTTTTTTCATCTCGGCACTCTGAGACGCATTCTTGGAAGACCGTGCAGACTTCTAAAGAGATGATATTATTTGTTTTTTAATTTAAAAATATATTTGATAGGACCTGTGGTCCATCTGTCTTTCAAAAAACATAATTACACAGAAATTTTTTTTAATCATTTTGAAATTCAAACGGTGCGGCAAGTAGCACTTGTGAAGATTGTTTCTTCATCTCGGCACTCTTGGATGCATTCTATTAAGACAGGGTAGACTTCTAAAGACAGAGCATTATTTTTTCAAAATGGAAAATATTTTGCAAAGGACTTGTGGTCAATACACAGTTAATTTCTCAAAATTGATTTGAAATTTAAAAGGTGCAACTAGCAGCATTCGGGATAAACCTTCTTTCATCTCAGCACTCTGAGACGCATCCTTTGAAGACGGGACAGATTTCTAAGGGAGAGACAGTTATTTTCTTGAGATTTGAAAATATTTTTGAGAGGACCTGTGGACAATCTGCCTTCCAAAAAATACAAATATACAGCAAATGTCTCAAAATAATTCTGAACATTAGCGATTTAGCAAAATTAAGTCGTCTCTGACCTAAATTCAGTTTTGTAATAGAATTCAAAACATCTCAATTCAACAGAATTCAATCTATTTCAGCCTAAATTAATGAAATTACACTTTATTTTATTTCTATCTTCTGATATCTTCGCACAACTATATTTAAACTTAACTTTACTGAACATCATATCGAATTTAATGTCATCTATAAGGATTTAATTTTAATTTACTTGATTTTTACTTCCATTCAGTTAAATTTAGCTGAATTTCATCAAATTCATTATAAATCACTTTAATTGAATGACATTCAGTTCTTATTACTCAATCTAAAAACGTTTTCATCAATTTCTTGTTTTCTAAATTATTCTCGAGAATTTGGAAACTCTACTTCAGATCTGGTATCATTTAATCTCTCACGCTATACGAACAGACATACGTGGTCGTCCGAAAGAAAATAGCCGTAAACTTGTTACGGGGACAACTGGGCCGAGGATTTAGGAGCCATAAAATCCGAAATCGGACCTCGAAGTTGTGCAACCTGCATTCCTTTCTTCCACGATGCTCCCATTGAGAGCACCTTCTCATATCCCTTCTACCTTTTTCTTATATCGCCACCTTCTTATTATGGGTCTCTTCTTCGAGGATAAGAAAAACTTCACCTGAACACAATTAATAAGAAGCTAATTATGTTTTCGCTTTTTGTCTACCTGAAGTCATTGCGTTTAATTGAAATTAGGGGTTTCTTCATTAGGCACGAACTTTAAGATTTTTAACTTTCTTTTTGAAGCGGGAGTATTTGTGAGGCTTTTCGAATAATTGAAAAATTGTTTTTACAATAATGGACAAAACGAACAACCCTTTAAAGACTTTTAGTGTTTTAGAAAGATACAGAGGAGTTATCAGAACCAGTGGCTAATAAAGTTCACCCTCAAAAATAAAATGAAACACCCCTTAGGATATAAATAGACAGTGTAAGATACTATATAGTGTCTTATTTTCTTCTGCGTCTGGGAGAAACGGCAGTGAAAGTGGAAAAATTGAAATATATAATTGGACGACTTTCAGACCATTGAAAAAGTTTCATTCAATTTACTTCCGGATAAAAACTAAGTATTACGTATCGCTACCATTCTGGTGTCATCATCAGACCTTACTCATACAATTTAGAAAATTGGTTCGGAACATACATTGATGCATAAAAAACCTAGTAGAAAAAGCCAGCGTAAAAGCTTATGTAACGTTTGAAAATACATACAAATTTGGTTCTTAGTTCTGCAGTTAAAGTAATCTAAACAGACTATTGTCAAGAGTTTTTGATCAAAATAATATTCTAAATTGAAAAAATTATGTAAAAATCTAATGAAGTGATAAGTTAGTGAGGAGAGTGATCTCCACCTCCATCTTGATGTATTTTATGATTTTCTCACACTCTTACACAAATTTCCTGATCCAAAAAATTATTTTTATCGAAAAATCTTGACAATAGTCTTTTTACTTTACTCTCACTGCAGAACTAAGAACCTAGTTTTCATGTATTTTTCTACTTAACATAACGAAAAAATGCTGGATTTTTCTGCTTGGTTTCTTATATGCATTAATTTATTTTGCGATTTAATTTTCTAAATTATCAGTATGGTCTGATGATGAGACTAGATTGGTCTTTAAACGCGTGTGTGCGTGAACGGGATTCCAACGTAGTGTTCTCCCGTCGCTAACCCCACCTCTGCGCTCGCTTCGATAACACTGCGTTGAAATCTCGTTCATGTACATACGGCTGCTTATACGGTGCTCCTGATTGGTCCAGCTTAAATGTTTTATAACTAAAAAAGTAAAACTTCAACTGATTTTTGGAAAAGGAATTTTCTATTTCTTTTTTTAATTTTTATATAACTATATAAGTCTGGATTCTTGAGTCTGGGACACCCTGTATTTAGACTGCAGAGGTGAGCTGAGCACTGGTGCTTACAATTAAGAACAAAAACAATATTTTCAATAGAATGAAAGGAAATGTAACTGGTATTATTTCTAAATGAAAGCGTGAAGAAATGAATAATTTGAAATTGAAATTTTTAATATAAGAATCTCTCAAAATTGAAAAGGTTCAAACTAAAATTTCGAAAATAGACCATTTCATTAAAAAAGAATTAAAATTGTATCATTTTTCATTCACGGCGTTCAAAATTGGAGGATATTATTTTGAAATAAAGAATATCGAATAAATGATTTTATTCCAAATTATTTTAATGAGACAATTTTGAAATGTTCGAAATTATTAGAAAGTCAAAGCTTCTGAAATTCTCGAACTTCAAATTGTTGTCATACAAATAAGTTCGAAATTAAGTAATTTGAAATATGAAAGTGAAAATAAAGAAATGTTCGCTACGAAGCGTTGAAAATTATATGAATCTGAACTTCATATAAAACTAAAAAATTTGTAACTTCCAATAAAATTGTAATATTAATCATTTTTATACCTGAAAACCTTTACAATTTTACTTATTTTGAGTGAATTCAAATAATTCAAAATTCAAATTTTGAGCCACTTTTTCGTTACAATTTCAAATATTTAATTGTACTTTACAAAATTCAACCACTTTCATTTCAATTTGTGAAAATTAAAACTTATGAAAGGCAAAAATTGAAAATTCATGGCTCAACAAGAAAATTCAGAACTTTTGATTGGAATCTTTTGAAATTAAAAAAAAAATAATTATAATTCCTAAGGTATCGATTCCAGACGGTTCTATTTTCATCTATTTTGGTTTTAAATAAAACCATCATTGAATTTTTAATTTAAAATCGTGTAATTTTTAAAATTCAATTTAGAATTATTATTCATCATTGAAGTCTTCCCATTAAATATTTTTCAATTTCAAATTATTCAATTGTTTGAAAAAAATGAAAAATAAAAGAAAACAATAACAAATCGCAATGATTTCAATTTTTAAAATTGCACAATTTTAAGCTCTTCAACTCGAAATTGTTTTTTTCTTTAACTAGAGTTTGAATCTTCAATATTTGGGAACAATTTAAAAACAAATAGTTATTAAATTTCAATTGTTTTGACTTTTTCCTGAAGGCATATAAGTCAAAATAGTTTTATGACAATTCTGTTGAACTTATTATAGAAAAAAGAAAAGAGAAGAAGAGTGACAAAATAAATATTATGCGGCACAAATCAAATGAAAGCTATTTGGTTTAGGTTATCCAGAACTTCAAAAAGTAAACAAATGTGAAATCTGTGAAATCAAGAAGTTTCACGAATAAAAAAAGGTTTAAAAATATTAAGTAAATACTTCCAAAGCTCACAGTGTGATTTGAAGTTGTGCTATGTGGAGAAAATTAAATGTTATTCAGCACGGTGACAATAGTATTGGGATCTGAATTCATGACGTCACAGTGTCACGTGATAGGCAACATGGAGGCAACAACGGGGTCACTTTACCTCTAATAGTCTAATACATGCGACGCGAAGGGGTTTTAATTTATTTTGCAATTATTTCGAAGAACTGGGAGTCAGTATCTGCAAAAATTGTTAGAGTAGACATTTTAAGAAAGGACAAAAAAATGTGCAGGCTGGACGTGTTACAAGTTTAGAAAAAATATCAACCATAAGTTGATGGAATCATCATCTACTGTATTGTTTTAATAAAAAATGGTTTGTTTTTATCATTTGAGAAGTGGGTTCAACATGGCTAGGTAGTCGTACTTTAGAAACTGAATTTAAAATATATTATAAAGGAACATGAATTACTTTTTTTGTGAGAATTTCAGACCCTCTGATAGCGTACAAAAAAGTGGGCTTCCATCTAGTTTTTACGATAAATACATTGGACACACATTCTTGACAAGTGGACAACTTTTTTTTGTGAGTGCGTTTTAGTACACTTTTCATATAAAAATACTTTACTTAAGTAGAAAATGAGATTCTACTTAAAATATTATAAATGAGTGATATACGGAACATGCCGTGATTTTAGGTTATGTGTTCTATAATAACGACGATAATAATTCATCATTTGGATATAAATTGGGTATATAATCCCTTATTTTAAGTTGTTCCTCACATGTATTATTATATCAAAGTGAGAGAAAATAGTAACATCCAGTTAGAAAATCATTATTTTTTAAAGATATGATGAGATGACTATTGAAGACAAGAAGGAAAAAACGATTTTTTCAACTTTATGAGACCCAAATACACGAATCCAAACTTGTCTTCAGGTGCTACTTAAATTTCTGATTGATTATATTGGTTTAAACTGAACGAAATATAATAATAATAATAATGATTTTTATTGTAAAGTTCAAATGTATCATGTAGTAAAACCTGTGATACGACGAATGCGACACCGTTATTTTAGTACTGCATTTGGCCACTAGTTGGCGTACGTTGTATTCCAGATTCCAATCAAAAAACGGAAATTTCGGTCTCAAAACTGAAAATTAAATGAGATTTTAGTTGTGCTGACATTGACAATTACTTTTTTATAACGAAAAAGTCAAGAAAAATATGGACTTGTCAATCTTTGGCTTTTTAGTTTTCATATTCGTTTTGAAGTTCTAGATAACCTCTACCAGGCAGCTTCTAAGACGATTTTCCAAAATAATTCACTTGGATAATACCTCAAAAGAATACGTAACTGAATAAAGGATGATTCCTCTTCCCAGTAATGAATCGAAAAACCGATATTCTATCATATTTTATATTACAAATTCAATAATGATTATTTGTGTACTGGCAGAAATGCATTTTGCATACCCAGTATTCAGGATAGCAGACGATGAGTGAACCTTATCTGAACAGGTAGTGATTATAAAATAACCTAATAACTTCAAAATCAAGGGAAATAACTCCATGTTGAAGACAATTTGATAAGATGTCAAACACTGTCACATTGGCATGATAGTCAAAGTCACTTGGATATGAAGACAGCAACATCTTCCATGTGGACAGAAGGCATGAATGGTGAATAATTTTACACATAATTTCCAAAGCCACAGGAAAAAGAACTCCTTAAAGGAAAAAGAAAATAGAATTCATTTCCGTTCGTGCCCAGTGCCCACAGGCAGAGTAGAGACTAGAGAGGGAAAAATTGTTCGTTACGAAGCCACTTTTCTACAAATCGTGTTTGCTTGTTGACACGTTTCACCACCGGTTTTAGTACATTTATCTACACACTGCATTTTAGCGACAAGGGGTACCGCTACGCGAGTAAAACGATAAATCTCGTTCCTTTCCGTGTCGGTGCGCATGCCACCGAACAGGCGAAAGAATGAGTTCATCTTCGGGAATCGAGTTCATATTAGACCCATCTGCCTTCTCGAAAGCGCTTCTGCATGAACGGCGCAACACACAGAAGTCGCACATAGAGTGAGTACCAGACAAGACAGACAACGACCGCCAAACAAATGGATGTACAAGAGACAGTCAGCCAACACCTCGCTACATCCCTATTACACACGGCCAATTGACCACGAATCCCTGGGCGCGCCTCTCATGTTTTCATACATTGCTAAGGATTTTCTCTTTTTATATTTCCTCCTCTCTCTTCTTCTTTTTTCTCTCTTTTCCTCTTCCATTTCTTTCATAAAGCATAACCCTCTATAAATAACGGCCAGTCGCATACTTTGAATCTCAGGTAAATCGGATCACGACCTTTTCTGTCTCAAATGGAGATTAAGGAGTTTCTTTTTAGGATTTAAGATTTAGAACGGTATAGAAAATGCTTGAGTTTTCTGCGGTGAAAAAGAATAACTCATCTGGAGGCCTATCAAGAATTTGTGATAAATAGGGTTTTATTTGATCTAAATTCTGTGGAATTGACGTAATAGGAAATTATTATCGGATTCAAGATTTTAGCCTCATTTTTATGAAATCTGAAGTATGATTTAAAATTTAGAAATATTTTACAAATCGTATTTGTCACTCCGATCTATTTATTTTCGATGGTATTTTTTATTAGCATTTCACCGGTTAAACTTTACACTGTTTTCAACTACTTTCTTAACGAACTTCACATGGTTCATTTTCTTAGGTTAATATTTAACACAAAAAAGATCATTTGAAACCAACTCAAACAGGGTTGGAAATTTTTACTTCTTCGAAGAGGAAGCTTTGTAATGGTAACATTTTCCAAGATTTCGAAATTCATTTAATTAAACTTACCTCAATTTAAAAATGTCTAATACAATGGTCTAAGGAATTGTCTGTATGTTTGTGTGTGTGTGGATGTGTGGATGTCACACTTTTTTGTAAACACGTTAACTTGAAAACGGTTGCAGACAAATTGATGAAATTTGAAGGGCTTATTTTCCCTACTGATATCTTGAAACTGACCAAACGATTTTCAGAAATATTTATTGCATTTTTTTTAGCACTCCATAATATTTTTTATCGGTTTTTTATAGTAAAACTATTTTCGTTAGCATAATTCAAAGTTGATGCAGACATATAAAAGATTCCTTGGTTCGAGACAAATCGATTGACCTATAATATTGATACATTTTATTAAAGAGTAGATAAGTTGTGGTAATTTATATATTTTGAAAATCGGTTTTTTGTAGTAGGACTTTTTTCATTAACATAATTCAGAGTTGATGCATGAACAAAAATGATCTGTTGATTCGAGTCGAATCGATTGAGCTACAATATTATTATATTTGATCAAATAGTGGGGAAGTTATGGTATTTTATATATTTTTTGAATCGTTTTTTTATAGTAAAAATTTTCTCCTTCTCATAATGTAAAGTTGATGCGAGAATAGAAAAGTTGTGTCGATTCAAGACGAATAGATTCACCTATAACATTGGTACATTCCACACATGCCTATTTACTATTTTCCAACTGAGCAAGTCACGCCTAACCCGGAAGGGAAATGGCTTAATGGTATAAGAATAATAATAATAATTAAAGAGTAAAGAAGTCATGGCGCGAAATAACTTTTCCAATTATAAAAATTATTATTTCGAATACAGAATTTTATTTGTCTGATTTGTCTTTGAATTCTAAAATTTCTTATATTATTTTGTAATTTTGTATTTCTTGTAAATTTCTATTTTTAAATTTAGCAAAATGAATACTTTAGTATTCCTATTTTTGAAAAAAACAACTAATGCTTCCTCTATGAGGAAGCAAATACATTTGCTAACGGGAAGCAAAGCGCTCGTGAAATGAGCCAAAAAAACATCTTTCCAACTATATATAGATAACAGGAGAAATAGGGGAATAAATTATTTCAAATGAAATAATTGTCGTTTTCTATAAATTCAATTTAAAACGCTTCAAATTCCTAACATTTGAAACCAAAAATATTTCACTTTCAAAGGAATATATGAATTTTTGACAGAATTATTCAATTTTCAACTATGAAGATGATAATATCAACCTAGACGATCAATTTCCAGCCAAAGGAAACGAATTTTCAACAACATGCAGGAATTTTCAACTATAGAAAAAATGATTTTACAACTGAAAATCGAATGGTTGAATTTGCAGTTCAATAACATTTATTTTCAACCAGAACAGAACATATTTTCAGCAAAATAGTAAAATTCTCAAAACACAACAAATTAATCCTAATCAAACATTAGCTGCATTTTTAACTACAAAAGATTGAATTCCTACCAAAGTGGATAAATTTACAAACCAAAATGACGAATTTTCATAAAAATGTTAAAGCCAAAACAGATTTATTTTCATAATCAAAAGTTTGCATTTTTAAATAAGAAAGATTAAATTTCTACCAAAAGTGATGAACTTTAAAAAAGAAAAACGAGTTTTCAACTCAAAAAGACCAATTCTCTATTGAAACTTAACTATTTCCATTTTCGGTTAAAAAAGATAATTTTCAACAAAAAAAAAGGAAAAACGGATTTTTAACGAAATAGTTCATTTTTCATCCTAAGAGATGAATCTGCAATAAAAACAATTATTTCTCAAAAAACTAGTTCAACCTTTGAACAACCAGTTGAATTTTCAATCAAAAATATGAATTGAAAAAAATAATAGTGGATGTTTCAATTCAAAAATATTTTAATTTGATCTCAATAACAGTTGAATTAAAAAAAAAACGCTTTTTTAATCAAATGATTTTTAAACCAAACAAAAATGAATTTCTAACAAAATATCTCAACTTTAAACCAAACAATTGTTGAATTTCCAACCAAAAAATTAATTCCTATGAAAAATGTAATAGCTGGTTCTTCTACGAAAAAAAATTTAATTTTAGGTTGAAAATATTTGAATTAAAAAAAAAAGAATTTTCAGAACCATAGTTGAATCTTTAACTAAAACAGATTAATTCTCAAGCAAACAGTTGCAATTCCAACCAAACAAGGAGAAATTTCTACCAAAATAGTTACATTTTGAACCAAGAAATATTTTCAGTCAAGAAACAAAATTTTAATCAAATTGTTCAATTTTATACAAAACCAAATAAATTTTCCAACAACAAAATCATTATTTAACCAGATAGTTGAATTTTCTACCAAATAGTTGAACTTTCAATCAAATAATAACATTTTAACTGAAATACACTAGAAACTGAAGTAGACTATTCAACCAAAAAGAACTAAATAGCTCAACAAAAAATAGTTGGATTTTCTTTTTGAGCTGAATAAAAAAATTAAAATTTCATTATTTCATAGACAAAAGAAAAATAACATCAACATTTTTTTTTGAATAATGAAAATTTGACCTAAAAATTGTTCAATATAATATTTTATCTGGTGAGAAAATTGGTTCACACAACAGGAGATATGATCTAAATTCAACTTTTACTCTCTATTAGAATCTGCTACTCGGAAAGAGGGCTTTTTTTGGACCCACTACAATACCCTGTACTTTTTTATATACGGTTGTATAAGTAATAATTATTTTCCCTAGATAGTTCCAGAAATATTGATTCTTTATTATATGAGAATACATACCTAACATATATACTTTATTTATAAATATTTACGCCAAAAAAAATATACTGAAAATAAAGGGATTCAAATTTTCCCTCTCTCTCTATATATATATAGACTTTACCTTAAGTGGATGAGGACAACTTTCCTGTCATAATTCAGCAGATAATCCCAGTTAGGCCTGTTAGACCGATTCATGCTGTTGTGGGTGCAAAAGGGATAATCTATTGTTCCATATTGTACCGATGAAAGTAATGTTAATTATTACACCGTTTTAAGCCCCTAAACGCTATTTCTAAGTTTCGCTCCGCCCCTTTCTGTTTGAATGGTAGATCCTGAAAGGGTTCAGATTTGCACAGATAAAGCACATTTTTATATTTACAATTCAGTACTGTCTGGTATTGCGGAATTTTTCGTCTGGGCCTAATCTTATGGAAAGCCTCCTACCTAATTTATTTCGCCTCCCGGAATGATTTAGGAATACAATATGGCGCCTTCTACACCCCCGCCCCTCAGATAGTAGAACCCATTCTCTTTCATCCTCTTCAATGTACAAAAATTAGAAGCAAATTACACAGCCACACACAAAAAATCGTTTTTTGGGCCTGGAGGTCAGACTATGTTGACTATATGTTTTTTGGGTCGCTGAATCCGAATATGACGTCCAAAAACCCCCAGCACGTCAGGGTTCTGATATAACCTCATAAGAAATCATAAATTTTTTTTTCAAGTCTGAGTGTCAGACCATGTCATATGATAAACATGGTCTCACCCCCGGACTTGGAAAAATAAAATTTTATGAGGTTCCATGAGGTTATGTCAGAACCCTGACGTGCTGGGAGTTTTTGGACCTCATATTCGGATTCAGCTACCTAAAAAACGATTTTTTGTGTGTGGCTGTGTTATTAATGATAATATCAAAGAAAAGTTCATTTTACCAAAATGATTAATTGAAAATGGATTGATATTTAGATATAAATTAAAATTTTTAAATGCATTGTTCAAGAATAAGAAAACTATTTTTTAGTCTAAGTTTGGTTTGGATTCTACAATTCAAAAAATGAAAAAATCATTATTTTCTGTAATTGAAAATTGTTTTATTTTTTTTTTCATTTTTTTAATAAGGAACAGAAAATTTAGTTATTATATAGTTTATGTTTAATTTTTCTGAAAATCACTATATTCTGTATACATTTTTTAAAGAATTTTTTTCTGGTACAAGAAACATCAGCGGCTTTAAAAATGGCCGTGGCTACGTGTACCGATATTTCATTATGAATAGCCGGATTTTTTCGGTATGTCTAGACTGCAGACACGCCCTTTTAGAATACCGTGAAATAAAATTACCCATATTTACAATTACAAATATCACTGAAAACGTGGCAATTTTTGGAAAATCCTTTTCCACAAACTTCAAGCACCTGGAAGAGAATCGTAAAAATTGGCTACTTCAGATTTTCCCTTGAAATGGAACGCCCTAAGTGCCTAAGTGGCCTAAGTACTTTCATAATAGGAATTCATGACTTTTACCGAGATTCCTGATTTCATGGTTCACCTTAAGCTGTATTTATGACAAAGTGTCCGAAATCGGAGGCTTGACCAGACGGCTTTTGTTTGGACACACTACTCAATTAAGAGTAATTGTCCTCTGATGGTTAGAAGTCAAACGAATGAATAAAAGTTAAGCTTGGCATGGAAATCTTGAATAACGATCGATACAATAGATAACCATTGACCGCGCCTCTCAACCTTATTAACAAGTAGACTTTATGATTGTCGACCCATTGTTGGGCTTGAGGCTTGAGTTCCCAAAATTTCAAATTGAAGGAAGCTTTTGACTCCAGACATCTGGTATTTCTTCACCCCATTAAGTAGTTAAAGCACTTTTTTTGCTAAAACAATTCATTGAGGTGTCTTGTTGAAAATTGAAAGTTTTTTCGTAATAATGGTTACGACGAGTTTCGGAAATATTTTTGAAAAATATCAAAAATTCATATATGTTCTGGAATTTAATTAGAGAAAACGCAATTCCGAGTAATTATTAAAAAACAGTGACCTAATCCCAATGTGTCATAAGTTATGTCCTTCCAAAGCTGACCACTTTTGACCTATTTTTCAGGGAAAAATACTTTCAGTTGATTCAGTAAAAAATTGAGCTTATTAGTTGAAAATAGATAAAAACTGAATATGTTTATGAAGATTGTTTAAATGATTAATAATTCTTATAAATTTTGAAAGTATGGTAGTGGAAAGTCATAAAAAAATTGCACTTGATTTCTTAACAAAAAAATTGAGCCTACTGGTAGAAAAATAGCCCAGCTATGCATTTGTTTATGAAAATTGTTACAAAAGTTAATCATCCTTATTTATTTTCAAAGTATAATAGCGAATGAGTAATTGGGATGCCATTCTTAGTTGATTTCGTAAAAAACTTGAAACTATTCGTTGAAAAAAAGCGTAACTCTGGATTTGTTTATAAGAACGTTTGAAATAGTTAATCATAATTTCAGTGAATTTGCGAATAATTATAGCAAAAAGTCATCAGGAAAACATTCTTAGTTGATTCCGTAAAAAACTCAGCCTATTTGTTGAAAAATAGCCAAACTCTGAATGTTTATATGAAAAATGTTTGAATAATTAATAATCCTTGTAAATTTTGGGAGTATTGTACCGAAGAATCATCGAAGAAAAATTTGTGCATGATTCCGTGAAAAAATATATCCTACTGGCTAAAAAATATCCAAAATATGAATTCCTTTAGAGAAATTGTTTAAATAATTGCCGAATAGTATTTATTTGCAATTAATAGTAATTAAAGAATTAATTTTTCTCGAATTTTATACCAAAACTCTTGATTTCAATTGAGCTACAAATTGCCAATCTCAAAAGAAATCTTGCTCATCAATTTTTTTGTAACGTAAGAAGCATTTTTTTTGTTATTATGCTCAATCACTAAAAATTAACCACCGACATAAGACGTTTTTTGATAAATCTGAAAATTTCAACAACAAAAAAACGGTTCTTCTTTTGAGTTAATGAAAAAATATTAATTTTGTTGCCAAATACAAAAATTAAAAGAATGTAATGGAAAATCAGAAGAAATATTTTCGAAATTGAATGAATGCCAAATTGAATGAATAATGTAGGCTAAAAATTGATTAGACCCCCCCCCCCCGAAATTTGTGATTCTCTTTTAACTACCTATTTTGGATAAAAATTGATCGGAAGTGAAATTTTTAAGCAATTATTTGTAATGAATAAGTGAATGAATTGAAATTTCTTATTTAACAATAAAGTTTAAACTTTCTTTTTATAACTATTCATTGATACTGTTTTATTTGTGAATTTGTTTTTGAGAACTTGAAAATTAATTGAAACAGGTCATAAATTAACGTAATATATAACTAAATAGGATTTCCAGTTAGTTAGAGTAAGTAAAAGTATTTTTTACAATGTGATAAACAAAATAATAAACAAAATTAATTTTTTGGTGATTTGTAATAATAAGCTATTTTAAACCCATAGCTTTTGTATGAAGTATGACAGATATTCATTATCGCTTACAATTAGTTGTATTAGCTGCTTTTCACTAATTATTCAAACAATTTTTGTAAACAAATGCACATTTCACCTTTTTTTTTTATGGATAGGCTTGATTATTTGTGGAATCAACTAAGAATATCTTGCCAAAGACTTCTTGCTGTCATATTTTTCATAATAATAACAACTGTTAATTGCATAAACAATTGTTATAACTAAATGCACATTTTACCATTTTTTCATTATTAGGCCGAATTTTTTCATGGAATAAACACAAAATATCTTGCCAAAGACTCTTTGCTGTCATATTTCGAAATGCGACAAAAAATGTGAATTATATGAACAATTTTTGTGAACTGATTCACATTTTTAACATCTTTTCATAAATAGGCTTCAACTTTTTTTCGGAATCAACTCGGAATGTCTTGCCGAAGACCCCTCACTCTTATATTTTTTATAGTAACAAAAACTATTAATTATATCAACAATTTTCATAGACAGAAGCACATTTTTACCCTTTTTTCATCAATAGGCTTAATTTCAGTCGTCCTGGAGCTTGCATCATTGAACCAAATTATACAGAATTTTCAACATAACTCCACTAGATGAACACCTAAGATAACGTTACATGAAATTTGAATTAATTAATTATTGTTCAAGATTCAGCACTTTTTCTTTAAAAAATTCGATTGTTCAGTAATTTCTCAAACCTTGGCCCTATATACTATGAATGAGATTGACTGGTAGCAAATTTTCAATAAATTTTGATAGGTTCTCTTTTTTTTTCTATTCTGGTTCACCATTATTATATCTCAATATTTTTTGCTTCTTTATTTAGAAACGATTGTATAATCATTCAGTGCCATATTGAACCGTTTATTGAATAATGAAAGTTTCTAATAAAAAAGTGAAATACTCCCAAAAACATCTACGATGCAAAAACTTCCACCGATTAAAATGTTAGCAGTTAAATCAACAAATCAACTAGGCTGAAACTTTTTACACGGCGGAATTTTTTTCATCGTAGATGTTTCTGGAGATATTATGTTGGTTGTAACATTGAAATAATTAATTTTTTATCTAGAATCTATATAATAAAATTCATCAATGCATCCCTAAAATTAAAAAAAAAATGTCCGAAGATTATTATTTGAGCTCTTCAGTGAGTTTCTTTCAAGATATTTATTCCTTCCCATTTTATCTTTTATTTTTGAAGCTCTGGATTAATGGAATAATTATAAAAATGCTGTTATATTTATGAATATCAACTAACTCAACGCAGCATATATAAAAGTATGATATAAAAGTATCAAATCTGTTTGGCTCCTTATATGATTTCCTATAAGAGCATTTAAATCAACGTTTCAAATTGATGGGACCTATACCTCGAGCGAAATACAGTTGCTCTATTTTAATACATATTATGTTAATGTTTTTTGTCTAATTGGTCTAAAATCAATCCAAATGGACAAAAAACATTGACATCATATTTATTAAATAATTCGCTGGTCAAAAACCATAACATCGATTAATAAAAAGTTGCTCTATTTTCTCCGAAATGGATGATTTCTTGAATTAAAATTTTTCACTCCTCAATTTAGCACTGTAGTATGTCAAGCGTAAGCTTTTCCTTTTTTTTCTAAAGTGAAAAAAAGGATTTCTGAACACGTTCCACAGTTGAAAAAGTGTGCGTCTTAACAGAAAAAAATCTTTCATTCAATTCCGAATTTTTTCTTCAATTAAAATTGAGTTATTAGTTACCGTCCAAACTTTGAAAAAAGTGATTCTTGCAAACAAATTCGCCCGGTTTTATCTCTGAACCTAATGACATTTTTTAATCTGACCCTTATTTGGAATTTTCGTTTTTTTTTCAATTGAATTTGAATTTTAAAAAAATGAATTTGAATTATCTTTCTGCGGGCGTTGATGTCTCCGTAGTGCGCGCATTCAAATCTCTGGAACCCGTCAGTTTTGGGTTTTAAAACCGATTAGGTTTCAATCTTATCGTCAATTAATCGTTGCAATCTTCTCAATATCGTTATCATGTTGCAAATGACTTAATGAAAAATGATCTCTGATATTTTTTTCACCCACAAATTTATTGAGTAATAGTGGATTTTTGTTTGGGAGCCTCTGTAAGAATTTCAACAGTATTAAGGTGCAATAAAATTACCCTGATTAAGCAGTGATGTTTAAAAATTCAGGAATTTTAGTTTTAAAAACAATATCATCAACCGGGCCTATTTGAATTTCCAGGGGCTATTATGACCTTGACAGAGAACTCTTTTTTGATGATGTGATTTTGCTGTATATTCTACAAATATTGTCTATAAGATGTACAGAAAGTCCAACACGAAAAATATAATATTTCACGAAATCATAGAGCATAAATGTCGTCATATAATTACCTCAACATGTACCATAATAGCCTCGGTTAACGAAAGGTTATTTCTCAATTCCATTTTTACATTTTGTTCTACATGTGGTTCATAAAGAATTAAGAATGTTCTACACATTGTTTTCAAATGAGGTGAGCTCTCTTCAATACCAGGAATAATCTATTTCCTTTTTTACTTCAGCTATTTCGTCCATCGTTATTCCTTGGGTATAAGTAGAATCAATTTAAATGAAATAAAAGAAGAAATATAAACTCCAAGTATTACATCAAAGAAATGCCTACATTTTTTCAACAAGATCGTCTTGCAAAAATAAATCAACATTAAAACGAATTCTTCTTCCCAAATTCATAACACCCAAGCACAAAGAACCAGGAAGATAGAATATTACCTCATTCTCTCTAGCATTATATATTTGTCAAAATGAAATTGATCACCAGGTGTGAGGGTGGAGAAAGAAGTCTAGAAACTTAGATGTGTGAGAAAAGGATCGAGAGGATGAACCCTGAAGTTGAAAGAGGAGGAAGATGAGTGTACCGGAGCAGAATCGTTTTAGGACCGAAACCTGTTTCTATCGTTTAATTTCTACGGGTGGACATCTTCCTTTATTTATGACGGCCACAGCCCGAGGGCGTTTCGACATTTTATTAGATCCAGTGGTTTCTAGACCGCGTTCCTGTTCCATGAGAGCACGAAAAATCGTTTCGACATTCTGAAAAAGGAAGATAGCTCTTCAGCTGTTAGTTGTAAGAGTTAATTGACGACATTGCTTTCGCAAGGTTACTCTAATCCAGAATTAGTATCATAGTTGGAGCACAAAGAGAAACTGGTGTTTTATAGCCTCCAGCTTTTTATTACCGGCAGGATAAAATTGCGATATTTCTAACATTATCAGCTAATTGCCTATCATTACTATGATCTCAAATTTTGATCACACGTGTCCGTACCGAAATTATACGGTTCATGTTTAGCATTAGATAATGTGACTCTAAGTGCTTTTTGATCGTCGTTCTACTTTCCACTTGGGTCGTGATCTAGATCATCTGATCGCCTAATTGAGAGCAGTTGCTTTGAAAGGAAAAATATGCGAGTGAGATTTTGTTTTATTTTATATTTTTGTATACTAGTGTCGTGAGATTAAATAAATATTGACAAATATTTAAGCATAATTATAATAAAAGTATTGGTGTATATCATAAAATGTTTCATTTATATAGCTATAGTTCAACATGATCTTATTTTCAGACATTTTATATCACAATGACAAACCACAGAGCAGTTGTTCCCAATCCATTATTTGAAGACAATTGGCACAATACCTGGTGCTATACAGTAGTGGCTGTGAAATTTACAATGCTCTAAATTTGTGTCAGATCTGTCGAGAAGAAAGGAGATAATCTACCTTCAGACTTTCAATAACAGGTAGATTATGACATTACCTTCAGGCCATCAGAAAAAAACCAGTTGAAGAAAAATTGAAGATGAATAGTGAATTCAATAGTTATCACACCAAAAAAAGTTGAATACAATATTGATAAATAAATTATTGAACCTGAAGTACCATCCACC
This sequence comes from Andricus quercusramuli, assembly GCA_932178445.1. Classification (NCBI taxonomy): domain Eukaryota; kingdom Metazoa; phylum Arthropoda; class Insecta; order Hymenoptera; family Cynipidae; genus Andricus; species Andricus quercusramuli. Next base: position 472,738 of record CAKNXH010002453.1, read on the forward strand.
ATTTTTTTTGTACACAAAGCTAAGAACATTAACTCATTGTTAAATTCAATTTAGAGTAACCATCATGGCGGTTAGTCTGAATCGTGCCGACAGTGGTGCACTCGAGATTTTAGATCCCAATAGTATTCACTGAGTTTCACAAAGCAGAGGTGAGACTTATAGTTACCTTGACTTCGAAGAATATAATTACAAAACCATAGCCATTGTATTGGTAACTGCCGTTTGGGCGGTTACCTCTGACCCATTCATTTTTGTGGGTTTCGAGTTAACTCCGAAATTGAAGGTGTTCTACGACCTAGTATAAATCAAGTAGGCTTAAGGGAATTAAAGTCAATTACTATATAAGAGCCATAATTTCAAGGAGATCAGCACTTGGTCTAAGAAACCAAAAGGTTCTACGAAAATAGAGAGAGTGAAGAATTTGAAGGTGCACTTATATTATTCGATTATTTGAACCTTTTGGTGCTTAAGCGATAATAAGCCTATTAACTTTAGAGAGAAAATAAAAGCTGAAACTAAGAAAGAGAAGTAAAGGATTGTTTCCTTAGTAGTAAGCAAACGGTAGGCGTCCAACTATATTTTGACTAATCGGATTCAAAGTCTCTCTCTGTTATTCAAAATATTGAATCTGTTCCTGGATTTCGGTATCATAAATATATTGGGATCAGAATTCATGATGATAAAGTTTGAGATATAACGTAAGCGTCTTAGCTCTTATTATTTGATAATCCGATAATGAGCATATGGTCATGTCAATTTGCAACTTTTGGAAAATTGTTAAATTTCAATAAAATTTCAATAGAAGTTTCAATAAACCAAAATGTAAAACAGTTGTTTAGGGTTTGACTTTAGCATTTGGAATAATTTATTTAAATTAGTTGATAATTCAACCAAAAGTTTCGCACACAAAGAATGCCCCTCGTCAGCGAATTTACTATGATACTGTCAAAATTACATAATTTCTTGTCAGAAACGTAGTTCACCGATTCGATATATTTTTGTGTATAATGAAAAAAATTATGTAATCTTTGCTTCATATTACATTTATGAAAGTAGAATCCACTAGCAACTATTTGATAGTTTTCTTCTCGAGCGTCTATATAATTTCCCACTTTCACGAAATTTAAAGTCATTCGTTGAAAACTGAGATGTTCAAGTTATTTCTGTAAATGATGAAAATATAAGTTTGAAGACATTTTTATCAAGCTATTTATTCCGGCAGTTTAATTTGATATTCTTTTGAAACATAAAAAGCATAAATGAATTTTCAGGAACATTTGCATGAAAATAAATTCAGTGCAATATTGTAAAATTCATTATTTTACTGCAAATTCAATTATCACACGATTTTACAAGTTGGGTCTAGAGAACTTGACCTGTATAAACAATTCAGATTAAGAAATTTTCATCTTAAGTTTTGTGCGTGGTCGCTTACACCAATATTTCGATACAAAAAACCAATTTTTTTTATTATGAATAGCGGATCCTGGAAAAGGTGCTATTTGTACAGAAATTTTGGTAAAAATGCCGCATTTTTGACGTGAGTGTAAATAATTTCTTAAATTTTTCATTCTATAATATTTTTGGAAAACAGTAAGTTATAGGAAACAATTTTGTTATCCACATTATATCCTTCTCGAAATAGAATATACAATAGTATTCTTTTCCTGAAACAAATCTGTTTAGCATATCTTATGAATTATTTCTCCACATCCATATTCTATGTAAACACCAAAATTCCTTTAATTTCGGAATTCGGAAACTTTATCAGGAAGACAATAGTTCTTCATTGTATACAGCAAATGAGTTTTTAGAAGAAACAAATGTACCTAAACAGGAGGATTTCTCAGCAGGAGGGACTATTCTTTGCCGGGTAGAGTGGGCATTGTGGGGATGATGGGAGTGTCTAGGGTCCGGTCTTTGATAGCCAGACCCAACGATTGGTTAAATTGTTGGTCCCCTTCCATTCCTATTGGTCCCGGCAAATCCAGGCGTTCACAGGTGGGCAGATCGTACCCCTGCCAAGAGAAAATCGGTTCAGCCAGGAGAGTTGTGTTACCTTCAGTCGAACAGGTTGCAGATCGGGAAGAGCCAGTCTTCTCCCGTCCATCGACGTGGTCCTACTGTAGTGTTGTGTCTCTTGTTGCCACTAGCCTGTAGGCCGTCGGCACTTGGGCACATCCCCAAATCGCTCCTTGGATACGCGATAGAATTGATATCTTGAAATAAGAGAGTTAGTATTGAAGTGTTAGGATCAACGATCAAAAGTGCCACTAGAATTTGAATACGAGAAGTTCGCTCCTCGCGTGAGCAGTTTATTTTCATTTGGTTCTTCGGGAATGTGAGACAACCGGAAGTACGAGAAGAAGCCAAAGTTTCATCAAGATAGAACTTACTGCGAGGACATAAGATACTTCAAGACTGAGAAAAAGAAGCTGGAAAGTGTTGGACCGTTATCATGTTTTAAAGAACTTGATGAAAAACAATTTCTGATATTTCCTTCCTCGAGGAGATTGTTTAGTGCAAGTGGATCTTCGTTTGGGAATCTCGTCAATCAAGGTGAGTGAAAACAAATTTTATAGTTGACATCATGCGGGCGTTGATGTCTCCATAGTGCGCGCATTCAAATCTCCGGAACCCTTCAGTTTCGGGTTTTAAAACCGGTTTGGCTGTAACAACAATTCAAATTTAGGGAAAAGCAAAGTCACATACTGCTCGATACTCGTAATAAATTTCCATAATCACTAATTTAAAACAAACTTGACTGAACACATATTACAAGCAAAGATTATTATTGAGAACAACAAATTAGAGTGTTTCACCGTTCAGTTTTATACAAGAAATTAATTTGTTTCAAAAACTATAGTTGCAAGAATAATGTGAATTTCGAAGTGTAAATAGTGAATTTAAACATATAATGTTGCTATTTTGCAGAGTATACTCTGCAAAATGTATTTCTGTACTGAAGTTTTAACTGCAATGCAGAATATTTCAAAAATAATTTCGATGAATATTGATATATGGTTATGGAAATATTTTATCTGAGTCCTTTACCAACGTAAAGTCTTTAATTATTTGGTAAAACAAGTTCGAAATCCTAAATGATCCATTTATTGATCTGATTTTTTAAATATCGTCAAAGGGTTAATTTTAAAGTAACCGCAGATTCTCATAATGGCAACTGTATCGCGTGCATTGGTTGGGACGTGGCAAATGAAAACATTAAATTGTCACCCTTGGGTCCCTTGTTGCTATAATATTTGCCTTTCCACCGTCGTCTTAAGCCGGCGGCGCCATAATTCGCTGGCATAACAAAAAGGGCACCTGGCAAAAGTCCAAGCTGAGATTGACGTAGACACAAGCATTATACAATTGCTCCGCATACTAAGATATGCATAGGTATTCGCGAGGCTCTCCCATGTCAAAATATATTTATTGCCTTTTTTTCTTCGACTGCGGTATGTCGGGCTCCATTGTGACCCTTTCATACGGTTATTACCCCACTTGTAGCGGCGAACTTTCGTCTCGTCGAAGTTGCAGCCTTGTTCTTACGGATTCACTTGCATGCGCGTAACATGTGTGTTGTGTGCGTGTCCATACGCACGCCGGACTACATTTGCATATTAACCCTTCGCGGAACGTACTGGTAGGGTCGTGATCTGACTTAACGCCTTTTTGCCAACATCCTTTGTCGGGAATTCGACGGCAAACCGGGACCAAGGGAATTATTGTGCGCTACACGTAGCGAAATTTCGTGATTGCGCTATTATGCGAAACTCGCACCTCAAATCCAATCTCCGCGAATAAAATCACGAAGTGTCTTCACAAAGCGTATCAACTGCATCTTTCAGTCCCTATAAGAAAAGATTGCCGGATTCGTTCAAATGTAAATAAAGTCCAGATTCGCAATTAGGCCTCTCTTATTTTCTATTTTGACCCGAATGTATAATTCAAAGACTGATCCGATCATTGCGAACAACTGACAACTAAATTTCAATTTAAAAGTTATACTTTAAAATTGAAACTAAGAGAAATTCGGCTCTGATTTTCAATCTTGATAATATAATTAATTGGGGACAAGAATCTCTTCTTGTGATTTAAATTTGAAAATAGAGGAAGAACCGTAGATTACTTTTAGTAGTAGATAAGGAAGTAGGGTCGAAATGTCGATATTTATTGTGTATTCCGTTATCCAACTTTTCTTTCCTTTTGGAGATGAATCGCCAGGAGGCCATATACCTCAGATCCCAACCATCTCTTGTTTCATTTTAGCCAAACTGCTGCTATGATACATCCACACGTATTTTGATGATGCGCTTTGAGATGTAACGGTTCGGCCTCTTCACACCCCTTTACCCCCTATCTTATCCTCTTCTTATCTCTCAAACTAGCTACGATAATCGAGGTACATAAAAAGACACTCTCGCGCGTTCTTTCCTTCCGAGGAGAAAATCAATTATTTCGAAATAGGGACTAATGGGATACTGGTGACAAATGTTGAATGAAACCCGTCCCTGGGTTAGGAAATAATCTTACGTTTTTAAATTATTATGACAAATTCTCGAGCTGTTTAGAAGTAGCCAATATTTTAGAACGGAACAACTTGAATTGTAACTCGCGGAAATTTTACAATGAGAAGTGCGCGCAAGCGTTGCGGCGCAGTTAAAAGCAGCGTTTGATCGGCGTTTACGAGATTATAAATCAAAGGAGGCGCGTTTAATCGCCGAATGAAGAGAGATTAAAGTGCGTCTGCTCGCCCTCGAGGCGCATGCCAAGCCAGGCTTGAAACGGGTCTTCCACGTTTCCGGTTTACCATCGGTGCTATCTGCCTCGAAAGGAAAATAAGTGTAACTCTTCTGAAACCGTAATATTTACGCCTTCTGCCAATTATCCCCTAACAGGCTTCTGGACACATGGTTCGTTTCTTCAACGGAATCGATTAATACTAATTTCGTCTTTCTCAGATCTTTCATAAAATATGCATGAAACCTAAATGCTAAGTTCCACAGATCTAGGATTTATCGCAAAATACTGCTAATTGGTTCATTCACGTTTAATGAAACATTTCTTAAGTCATGCAAATGCATGCAAATGTGAAAGTACCAGTATAAATTTTGAAAAATACAGTTAGAAATTTTACATAAAAAGTGGATAATAATTTGTAAAGTAATGCCTAAAAGACAATGGGGAGAAAATAAGAATACAGATTCTGAAATGACACGTTTCAGAGATCACGAATCTCATAAAATGTCGTTTTGTCTCATTCTACTTGCATGCGACAAAATGAGGCGGAACGAGGTTTTATGGGGAACCGTGCTCCGTGAATCGTGTCATTGCAGAATCGAACGTGCAGTGCGAAATGTGAAATAAAACGTGAAATACGAAATGTGAATAAGGAAGTAATTTTTTGTATTTCACGTTGTGATATTTCGTAGTCTGTAATCCCATTTCATTTCTATCTATTGCTTACTAATCTGATTGCCTTATTCAAATTTATTTCTTGAATCTCAGAAGACTCTTCGCTTCCTTTAGAAATTTGAGGCAAATTATTTTAAAAATGTAGATAACCTAATGTCAGAATTATAAATTTACTTTATTAGTGTATAGATTATTCAATACTCTCTAAATCGGAATAGGTGGTGAAATAATTATTATTGTTTTGCTGAATCATAGTCTAATTCTACTAGTTTAATTAATAATGATCAAATCTCTACTTATTTATTCCTATTATCTAATTCGCTACAAATTCAATTAGTCGAATTTTAATAGAATTTCTTGCTAAAGTAATTGATGTCAATGTTCATATTATTGGTTTTCTTGATTTGAAAATTAGTCCGCGACAGCGTCGAAAATTGAAATCGATAAAGTTCAATTCTGATGTTCAAATTTAAATACCGGGAGTTGCGATATAATATTCTCTCATTCATAACTCAGTATTTGAATTAAAACATCAGCGCTACTGCGGAAAAGTTTGTGAATCAAAAATCTCACAGTATGAATATAGATAGTTTCATAATAATTCAGGTTCAGAGAGTATTACAGATCTAATTTAAAAACTAACAGTAAAAAGATTGTTAATTCTGATTGATACAGAAATTGGGCTCGTAGTTATGGTATCTGTACTACAGCTGCATTGTATCATATTGCAGCTGCGAGTCGTTCAATTTATACGCGAGCATGGCGAATTGGCAAGACTGGGTGGTGCATTCGAAGCGCGATTCTCACAAGTGGAAAGGGTTGTCCGCTCGAGTGCCGGCGGATATTCCTGGATCAGGATTCAGGACGCATACGTGTGACTTATATATGAGCGTAACGTTTTGGCCTGTTAAAAATTGGATCGGTCACGGCTTGAGGAGACGAACAATGTCGTCGAGTGAATATGAACCTACATATATGATCTTATACCTACATATGAATCTCGAAACGACCTGTAGGCAGGAATAAGGACGAGGACAGCAGGACCCTCGACTCGGTTTAAACTGTCGCGATAAATGATCCTCCGGAAGGTTATTAATTGTCTCTCCTTCTTTTGGCTCCCGTGGCGCGCATTGTGGATCGCGAAAACATTAACCGAAGGAGGTCCCGAAGAGCACTCCTGTCCCCGAGCCAAAGACCATTTTTCAGGGACTTCAGTGCCGATCAAGCGCCTCGAGAGCCCGACAAAACCATCCTCATCCATCACCAGGATCGTTAAAAACGCATCCACCGATACAAATTGCGCGAGCGCGCGATCTAGACGCCGACGTCATTGTTGCCCTCGCTTTTTCCACATTTTCTGGGTCAAAAAAGCTCCGGAGACCCGCCGAGATCTGCTTTGTCGAGGGCACTTCTCCTTTTTAGCTGTTAGTACTCCATGGTCCAGGTACAAAGGGACTTTTCAAATGCGCACCCACCTGAGACTCGTCGACAGGGCTTCGAGGGTGACTCGTATTTTTTCGTGCGGTCTGTTCTTCTTCGAAAAACTCGATCACTCTCAGCATCTTTCTGTGGAAAAGATCCAGAAGCCATATAGCCCCAAAGAAATGGTCAGAATTAATTTTCTAAAAATATCACATGCTAGAGGGTGATTGATAAGTGAAACATATCGCGTATTTTTCATGAGTCGATAAAATGGAGCAGGAGAAGAGTCTTCTTTCAGAAAAAGGTTCTCCTTTATGCCACTCTCACATTTAGGATCGGCCGACAATAAAGTTTACTAGGTCGAATCGCAACTACTCTGTCAATTTCATAGATTCTCTTTCTTCTATTATATTACAAGCCGAATGCTAAATTTCATTCTGACACATGGAAACCAGCTATTATACATTTTTTCTCAATGCCAAAGTTTCATTATGACAATCAAAAATATCATTAGTCTCTCTTCTATTGTTTGGAGACAATCTTTTGAATACACCCTAACTGAGACTCTGATCACAATTAAGATCTAAAAATAGAAAAGGTGTATCATATATCGTATTCCCCCCTCCCTATACGGTTCTGAATTTCGTAACATTTTCATTACAAATACGACAAATTTAACTTAGTATTGTCGCCTTAATCCGCTTAGATAGTATCAGCTTCAGCTTAGTTCCCGGTGATACTGAATGTTTTCTCTTTCTCAAATCCAAGTAGCTTATCAAGTATCGCCACGGCTCATCCAAAACTCAACTTAATTGGACAGAAGCCAATTCGTGTGTTTTGCCTGAGGTCAAATGTAAATCACCCGCGAGCTCGCATGATACCGGGCCGATTAGAATTAGCCTTAATAGGTCTCCTTGAGCACCTAATTTCACTAATTACGTTTCTTGCGTAATTATCGCTGTTCTCTTTGAATTTCATTCAGTGAATCGTTCGTACTATTCACACAGCGTCCTTCGCTAATGATTACTTCTTACTCTGCGTCGTTCACGTTCGCTTCTCAACGATCAGGAAGCAGTGACGAAACGAATGCAAATGAGGAAGGGTTGCGATATGCATATACATCTATGGGGGTTTAAATCCGAGGGCAAGAGCGTGCAGAAGGGTGTCAGTAAGAAAACTGAAGCAGAAAAAAAAGAAAGAAGCTGAAAAGAAAAGGAATATAAAGGGATAAACGTCATACAAGAGTCGAATTTAATGGTGCGTAAACACTGGAATGGGTCTTGCGAACCCCAAAAGAACCCTTCAAGCGTGCAACCCCGTTTCGATGCAAAAGTCGACGACAGGGGTGGCGGAAGAGAGGCCGAAACTTTCACGTGCCCCTCTTGTAACCTTGTAAGTTGATATTTGGAGCAGGTACGACTTCATGAACAAGCAAGTGTCTGCGCAAATATTGACTCTGGTGTAAACTGGGGTGCCATTTGCGTTTTAAGGGGAGTGTAAAGATCTGCTGAATGCATCAATGACTCAATTATTTAATGGTAACACGTGCTGGATTCCGTTCTTCTGCTTCCAAACGCCTCAGGCGAGATGATCCTGATAGAGGTCTTCTTGGTATTAAACTCGAAACAAGTCTGATGAAAAAAAAAGAGGTTAACTCGTTGACACCGTATGCGTTTTAACGCGACTTTCGAACGCGATTACATCAAGGGACGAAGGTCCCAGATATCTCACCGTGAGTCTGGTTAAGAAACAGCTACCGGCTTTCTATATATTACCATTTTGATTAAAGAATTCTTCACTTTTCCCGGGGATTATAAGAAACGTCTAATCTTTCCACTACCTACGTCAATCAGAGTTGATGGATTGTATTAAGGGCAAATTCTGGTCGGTGTTTATCTCAGAGTTATAATTTCAACAGATCCGGTTAGATATAGCTCACTTTGAAATTAATTTATGGAATTTAAATAAATTTTTGAAACCTTGATTATTCGAGACGATCGATCGATAAATCGTGTTTGTTCGTTCATCAAGGTGAGGTCAGAAGAGCGATGCGGACATTGAACACAGCTTGGGGCTAAAAACTTGAAAACTTTAACGAAGTCGCGGTAGCTCTTTTCTCTATACCTGTTGTTTGTTGCTCATACGCGTTGTAGGACAGAGAGGCGACGTTACCCGCCGTCGGCGGTCGTCTTAACGTAATTAGGTACGAATGAACGAGAGCCTCTTCGTGTCGTATCGGATCGCTCCTGTGAGCTCTAATTACCACCACTCTGAGTTCTCGTTAAAATACCCGGGCACAGCAGCAAAAAGCCACCCGAAGGCTCAACATGCGTTAAGAGTCGAACGAATCACCGCTCCTTGGGTTCCTCGGTGTTTTGTCAGCGCAGAAAGAAGTAAGGCGATTTTTCAATTTACTTTATCGGGACGGGGCGTTTTCAAATATGTTTTTTTACTTTACGCGTTTCTTGACCTTAACAGCGCGAACCACTCGCCACACTAAAGAAGTGTATTCTTTAAATAAGTTTAACTTTGTCGTCATAATGAGAATCAGCATTTGTTAATTACAGGGTACTCTAGCACTGGAAATGAACGTTTTAACTACTATTTTATAATGAGATAATTAATATTGATGTAGAATAATATTTTTGATTTTTCAACGTTTTCAACGCTCTTTTCGGTTTAAAATCATAAATCACTTTGAGATAGTATCGATTTATGGTACGATGTCACTAAAAACGAGTTTCGGGTGGGGTAATATACAGAACCAATGGACCCTAATATCCTTCTGACAGAGAAAACTCGCCGCTTTCCTCGAAAGGTTCTTTAGACTCTTTTACCTTTCGAATTTAGGAAAGTTTTTCACCTGCGGCCTTGAAAGTTACGGGTTGTTTTACTTTTTTTAGAGATTGGACAGTCTGAGTTAGAATTATTCCGAGAATAGAAAGTAGAACTAAATAGTTTTGTGATTCCGTTCTATGAATTTGTGATTAATTAGGTGTGATTTTTTGTTACAGATGAATCAACAGTGTAAGGTCTGCGGTGAACCGGCTGCCGGTTTTCATTTCGGAGCATTCACGTGTGAAGGCTGCAAGGTAAAATATATTTTGAATTATTAATTTAATCTAATGATAAAACACGTGCCGAGACAGGAATTGTATTGCACAGGACACGCCTTTACAAGATAAGGTAGTCATGCAAAGTAGATCAAAGCGAACCGCTTCGGTTCTGTGGTATCCCGAACGTGTTTATGTCAGCGCTAAGCTGTTAATTATGCCGGTGTAATTGGAGCATTATCCATCCAACCGAATACTGCAATTTACATATTCCCAGGGATATTCCACTACGTAACAATCACTGATATTTCCCACCGTAAAGATTTAAACAAAACATATTCTTCAATTACCAGAATTCGAGAGTGATTACTGGAATGTAATACCACCAGACATTTTTAAGCGCGGCGAATTTTCATTTTGTAAATATTGATGGAACCACTACCCCAGTTTGTTATATCTCGTTAAAATAGCTCACTGATCTGGAAAGGAGTGACCCTCTTAAATTCAGCGTGTTTCCTGTTTTGCCGCGAAATTAGGACTAGACCGCAAATCTTCGATGCTCTATCCTTGCAGAAGGAGCGAACGAACCGGCGCACGGACGGACAAACATCGAGACAGGTGGACGTGGTGCACGTGCGCAAACGAGAAGCACGCGTAAAACCAGAAGGCGGCATGCGCTGTAGTCGAGACTGGACTCGACAAAGTCGAGAAGCGAACATAAAGGAGCATTAGGGGAGAGCACATGGAAAAAGAGTCTCGTTAACTGACAGTCCAGCCCAAGGGTGTTGACCCTTGCTCTCGTCGTTCCACTAATGTGGTACACTCCGTGGAATATCGGTACCGCATACTAAGTGACCTATCCGATAGTAATTGGACCTCATTAGGATACCAGAAACCAATAGCTTACGTTCACCTTCAGTGGACACATGTCCACTCTTAAGTCAAGGTCGATGTAAGCAGTACCATTTTGGTAAATGCAATTTAAATGCATAAAGAAATACATGCTCAGTCTTCTAGTTTCCTAAATAGGAGGTCCTTTTTCCAAGAGGAGATTTCTTTTATTGAGTCAAATAAAACTCTGGCGCCAGAGTTCTGCACCCGAAATAAAAGCAGATTCATGATGCAGTAACGAAGTCCCGACCTTGTCGGTTGCAGGTTGCTTACACACGTGGCTCTTAGATGCTAGCACCAATTAGAACGACATTCGGAAATATTTTAAATAATTTAGCGGACACTAAAAGGGACCATTATGTGGAAGCGTAGGAACTTCCATTAGCATACTAACGACCGCCTTGGATTCTCCGCGTAACATTCGGGCGAGAGTAGCCGTCTTCCATTTTTTCTTTTCTTCGCCTCGCTCTTTTTCGTCTCCAGCCTACGCTGTTAGGTATTTTAGAAGCCAATGGATACCAGTAGAAAATATGATCAAATTGCGTGACTTGATATAATTATCGCATTCTATTCTTCCACCCGCTCAGTCCTCAAAACATTTTGCCCACTGTACCTTTATTGATTGTTCATCAAGAATAATTCGTTCAACTTCATGAATCAACTCCCTTAAATGATTCTTTGCTACAATAAATTGAATCCAAGTAATCTAAATTCATATGACTTTTTATCTCGACTCGAATAAAAAATTATCGAGTCCCTGCGGAGCACCGCCGGTGCGACTTCGACCGAAGATGCGCCATAGGGACTGCAAATCGGACCAGGTCGTTGAAATGAATATTTACGCGAGGTTTTTTTGTCGCTGCACCAATTTGCAAGGCCCCGTTTCCGGCGGGGCTGAATTCGTTAACAAACACGGATTCGGGTCGCGAGCGCGACCTTCTATGATGCAAATTTTCGACTCCATTGTTTTTCACGACTCAATGGCCGAGAATTATGCGGACTGCGGGCGTACAAAAAGAGATTTCACGTTTTGGGGCCTTAAGCGGCTGAACGAGTGATTCAGAAGTCGGGTTATTCATCCGTGAAACAATGGCGATTGGCGACGACATGGCATCATTAAAAAGGTCACCAAGATGGAAGGAAAGTGCGTCTTTGAAAATTCTTGTTGCCTGACGCTTTATCGTCATCAACCTAGAATTCACACGACTTCCGTCCGAAAGATCGGGAAAGTCACTTAGCGGCGTAAAGTTACCGCTTCCGGTCAGAGGAACGTGACAGGTAGAAAAACGATTTTCGCTTCTGTAAATCAGAGTTTGAGATTTAGTGTTTTCGTTATTTTCTTTAATGAAATTAGTTCTTTATTGACGTTTTCTTGTTCGGAAGTTATCAACTGATCAATGTGCGTAAAATTCTTCGGAAAGGCGAAACCGTTCGCTATTTCCGCACTAGGAGCGTCATAAAGTCGATTATGGATCCAATCTCTCGGCGATATCTCTTGTTCCGTACAATTAGCTTGCTCATAAAGCAGCACCAGAGGCAAGCGAAGGAAGTACCGCATACGGCCAAATGATGACAGTAGATGTTAAGTTACCAACTTCACATAGACGCGGACGCACTTCTTAACTGCTGCTATTACGCCTCTAATTGCACACCATTTAAATACTTAGCTGCGAATAGATTTCGCAGTATTCCTCTACAGCGATAGGCAGGGAAGACATTACATCTTCTTTTTAATATTTACAATGCAATATTTATATTCATCCGGACACTATTGTGACATTCTGTCAACAAAAGAAAAAGAAATGTAAGAAACGAGTCGATTACATTTTATTAAAAAATTGTCAGAAGTAGCATTGAAAGTACTTTCTTGTGCAACACGTGCATTCTTCATTCATTCTTATTAGCCTTACATCCGTCAACCCTCGATTCAATCATCTTTCCTGTTTCTCCGTTTTTTACATTTTATGAAACTTGGTTATGAGTGTGGAAGTGTGACATATGGCACTTGACAATATGTTGCCTCTTTATATCCTAACAATATTTTCGTGGGAAGAATCAGATGATGAAAGAACCAACTTGTTCATCGCTGTCTCCAGTTTCCGATATCTTCGGAAGCGGGGCGTTCCGATGCCCCCTTTGCGGTGGACTCCGGTGGACATAAAGCGTGACCTAGGGAGGAAACCGCGAACCACATTGCACCCATAAGCCAGCGATTTACGGCCGTCATATCTTCGAGCTCAACAGTGAGACTTTTTTTTAAACCCGGGGAAGCACCACCGCGTATGTGGGCCAAACCACCGCGACGTTGGCTTTACGACGGTTTTAACGATCCATAAATCGCGACCTATGAAAGGATCTATCGATCGGATCTGGCCAACGAATCCAAATGCGATCGGTCAGCTCTTGCGTTCATCTTTGCGATCTAACTGCAGACAGATACTGCCGTTTTCATCTTAGATATGTTGCAACTTAAAGATACGAGTATATAAGTATCTCAGAACTTACCCAATCATGATAGACTACAAAAAACATTATTCAAGAGTCGTAAATTTTCTCCTCATTGAAGCACTAATCATAAAAACTTTACTTGTAAAAAAAAAAGAAGTCATTTTATCGCTCGTATTACGAACAAATGAAATCACTCGATTGCGCAAGCGGAGCGTTTAGAGTTGAGATGTGCTCCCATTTGTAATTTCATCTCCAGACGCAATCTTCTAGTTGTGGTGCATTAAATCTCTGCGGTTTGTAAAATTGCGCGTACGTTACTTGCAACTCAGAGATCTCTCCTGGCACGATGCAGGATTCTGTTGTTAATTTCTAAAAAGATTATGATCTCTTGACGTTGTACCTCACTAGGATCGTTAAACCGTGAGCATATGGATGCGATCCGCGCAAATCCACTTGGGCAAATCGACGGCACGTACAAGCAGGTGCCCCAGTTCACGCCGAGTCGCCCAGTCGTGTTACCACGTGACAAATGGAATCGCCCTTGCAGATGGCACTTAACATTCAACCAGCAGACGAGGTTCTGCGCAATGACAACGACCTCGCCTCACTGTCTCTTGTCTTTCGCGGGCGCGAGATCTTTTCAGAACAATCGACATTATGCAACTGGGTTTTAAAAACGCGCTCGACGTTTCGCGTACCCATAGCGCAATCGCCTCGACCCGATCGCTTTACGTTCTGTCGATACTAATTTTTTCTTTCCTTGAAGATAAACGTTAAAGGGAGACCTTAAAAAAGTTTGAAAAATCATTAAAAAATTGCAATGATGACATTTTACTGATAAATAGTGCCTATTCAAACAACTTTAATCGCCTTTCAAATCAAATATTCACGTAGACGGTACCGAAACCAATTTGCAAACACTGAGCAGAGGTCATTTCTCTTCACCTTGGTTTTGTCCTATCCGCGGAAGCAAAGTTCTCTTTGCTAATGTCGATACCTCAGTTCTAATAACTTCACTTTCTCCTGTGAACACGTCCCGGGTCGTGCTCGATTTCAGGTGCACAAAGTTCCGGAAATGAATATAGATTGTATAATAAAAAAGTGAAGAATAAGGCATGGAATCTGATCGTAAATATTTTAAAAACTTGTGAAAGTTCTGGATGCGTCTTTATATTTTAGTTGGATAGTTTCTTGAGTAGGAAATTAAGAATCGTGAAGAGATAAAATTACAGGACAGGGTAGCTATGTGCTGTAGTAATGTTTATTACGTTCGTGATAAATTTTATTAGAATTGTGGTTAGCGCTACTATTTACACGTTCTATTTTAACGCCATACAATTGCGATAACCCGTTACTTTAATTCTTATTTGTTTTATCACTGAACTATAAATCTTGATACTCAAAAAATTGTTTCATTAGTCTCCATTTGATTGAGTATTAATGTATAGTTTTGATAGGAGATAACGGTTGACATAATCACTGAGTTTAATGAATTCAAACATACTTAGTTCTATTTTGTCTTTCCTAAGAAAGTGGATGTATTTCTTTCTCTTTTCTAACAAAGAACATTTATGCTATGCTCTTGCGGCACACGGAAGTGCACCAGTCTATTTCTGACAAACTGTTAATCCATCCTCGTCCGAACGTTGAAGTTGTTTTCTTTAAAAGCAAGATCACAAATCAGTCTCGAACATCAATAGCGAAAGCCCTTGGCTATCAGAGTAGAATCAAAGTCTAAGTCGGGTGGGTACATCCATTGGCGGCGATTTCCCGATGTCGCCCAGAGCAATCGAGAATCTAATGCAAACAAATAGCTCCAAAGAAGACAAATCATCTACAGCCATATTGGTCTCGAGGTAAAAACCAATGACGTACGATCTTGCTGTTCAAACGTTTTACCGTAACGGACAAGAAAACAAACCTCAACTACTTACGCGATTGGCGCCTCTTTCTTCTTATCCATTCAAACCTTCGACTAGCAATCCAGAATCCCCAGTTCATATTCTTACGTTTTTTTCTCGATTTCCTTAAAATATGAAATTTAAAAAAGTTTCTTTTTTATAACGGAAAAGTAGATTCTAAAACTCCACTTTAAAAGTTTCCTTTATTTCACCTGTTGGGCAAAAGGCAAGAACTTTGTACGTGATGATCACGGGAAATGATTCCGAAACGAAATTGAGAGTGGGAACGCGGACAGCATGTAAAGAACATACGTCCAAGGTTTTCAAAGAGGATGACATCAGACCGATTCGAGTGATTTGTTCGCGTTTGCCTCGATTGTGTTCTAGTTGCGAATTGCACTTGGGATGTCGCCAGATTCCTCCTACGTCCATTGTTGTCTGTAAATATTTGTTCAAAGCCTTCAATTTTTTCCAGTAATTTTTTTGTTATAAAAAAATTAAATCTTGAGTGTGAAAAAATGTAATAAAAAAATAACAAAGCCCCAGTGATTTCCACTTCAGAATTATGGGTTGTAACACACTGAACTGCGTGATCCGGTTTTCTGCTTACGAGAAAGGTCGAGTCATCTCCCGAGGAATGCCATCGAGGAAGGAAATACGAACGAGGAGAATTAGTTGGAGCTGGGAGCAAGTGACGCAGATTCCGAGAAATGTGCGTCTTCCCTGAGATCCGTCGAATCAGGGTCAAACATTTGCCTCGTAGATTTTGTTTTCTAATGTGTTAATGAATGCGCCTCTACGAACGTGTTAACAGATATCTTGGAAAGGCCCGATTAGTTGTTTTTCTTTCGGGACCACTTTAATTTTCGAGGAATTCAAAGCAATTTATCTGACGCCCCCTTTTAATTCAAAGTCGGCCTCTAAAATTCGAAGACCCAAGCCAATACATAAATTCTTGTCAACTCTAGAGAACCAAATCTCCTGATAATACCTGATTAATTAGACTTCCGTAATAATAAACTTAATCTGTTCTTGCTTTGACAAGAACTAATCGATTACTTAAGCAAATCATTTCATCGTCGCAGGTAATGTCGTTGTTCATGCAGGACATAAAATCTGCATAATAATATCGGCATAAGTATAGTAAAGCAGAATTCTAATCAGCCAGAGGTGCAATCAATCTCTTCTGAAGTCCTGAATGTTTTGTCATTGTTATAACCTTTCGACCGAAAAGAGGAAGAGAAGATCCCGTACAAATCGACTTTGGCGACTGGAACGCGAAATGCGTGCGTTTGGGAAGAACAAAGGTGAAAAGGAAGCACCAAAAGCAGAAGAATGCGAGTCGTAGAAGCATATGGGAAATTCGAGAACCCCACTGTGATTTGGATGCCTGCGAGGTCGTAGCAACGACGTGTGACACGGGACCCTCTCACCCGCGAAGACAGCATACACGACCACACCACGAGGAATAGCTGGACAGGCCATTTCACATTCCCACGTCCTTAATATATAGATCCTTGATACGCGAGCGACTGGAAGGCAGATATTAGAAAGAATATTTATGGGATTTGAGGTTTACTAACTTAAAATCGATACGATTCATAAATTCATAAAATCTCTAGGAGAGAGGAATCAAAGGAAAGGGAAGAATTGGACCACATAAGTGGAAGAAAGGCTGGATTATATCGTGAAGCGTGGGTGTGACAAGGAAATGCCTATCGCAAAGCACAGGTGCTTCAGGTAAGACGGAGAAAGGAAGAAGAGATGGAGTTAACAGAGAAGGTGGCTGGTGGATCGGGCACTTGGATACTACACTCATAGTAGTCACTAATACGAATGAGACAGAAGTATCCAACCATGTGTTACTGTGTTGTGCGACTGAACTGAGAAACGGCAGTCCCCCTCTGTCGTTTAGGTGCGCTATGCGATCAATTGACTTGAATCACGAAACAACTTTAAACGCGACTGCTTCGTACCTCGTAAGCAAATGCGCTCAGATACGCATACAGACATGGATAAGGTCTGCGAAAGAGAGACGCTTTTTCCGGGAGCGTATTATGTTTCACGCAAGACAGAGATTTTCATCACTTTAATTAAAGCACTGATTTTCATCGTTTACTTGATGACTCACTTTACTCTCCAGCGACGGAAATTATTTTATCAGTATCTCTAAATTTCTCCTGCTGGGTGTAAATGCTGAACTAAAAGTCAGCTTAAAAAGATAGATGACGAGGGATATTTTGTAATTCGGATCTAGTTTCTGGAATAGAGAAATCGATCTTAGGATTTTCATAGGATTACTTATGCGAGGAATTCGAATTGCTGATCGACTTCTTCAGCAACGTGGTCGTTGGCAAACAGCTGACAAGTCGACATGGTCCCTCTTATGGGGCAGGGATTCGAATTCAGCGAGCGTGCTCTCCTATTCGAGCCTCAGATCGCGTCGGCTCCTTGTTTACATCAACTTCTGGTTTAGAAACCAGAATTCTAATTCCTCTCACGTGCAGGAAAATGTACGTTTTTTCCTAGGAAATTGTCGCCGAGGCGAGTGATCGACTCGTTGAGCGTCATACCAATGACATTCTCTGGCTCAGCGATGCAAGTATTGGACGAGAGGTGTGTTAGGTTCGGATGATACTTGAGCAAAAAAGCGAAGCAGTACAGCTTTCCATCTTCGTCTGCGAGCTGAGTAAAAAGTCTTACCCACATCGCCCACACTTGGCATCTGAGACTCACGAGGTGAACGGCTGAGAAAAGAGTCTGAAGTTTTTCGCAGCTGCTGACAAAGATTTTTCTTAAACTCATTCATGGTGTTACAAATCGGTTCGAGATTCCGGGCGTGCCAACTGATTTAAGATAATCCCAAGGCGGCGCTCGGCGACGGATTTGTCGCACGCGCCCCTAAATGGAGAGCGAACAAGCAAGTCGTTTAGAGAACGGAAAGCCTTTCTATCAAGATCTGCTCTTGTTCGCTCACTATGTAAGAGGAACTACTGCAAAAACTTGAAAAATTCTAACAGGCTTTGCTGGTGTTACACATTTAATCGTCTATCTCTCTGTTCTTCAAGAGATATACATTTCATCTTGAATCATAAGATTTAGAATCTTGCAAAATTCATTAAGAGAGCTGACGTTTTTTTTTGTCAGAGAATTTCAAAAGCCGATACTATCGCACTGAGATATGAAGTAAAAAATATCAGCACAGGTGTCTTTCATAAAATTGCAGCCTTTCATAAACTTGTTTGCTGAGACAACTTGAAACGCGCTTATCCCGCGAATTCTACGTCGCATGATTTGAGATCGCTACCAAAAGATTGTGGAACCGTAGCTTCAGAAGAAATATGAACCAGGTGGAGAAGTTTACAATACGACATATAAGACTTTACTTTTTGAAAATCAGGGCTTTCTTTTAAACCTGATTTAGAGAAAGCGTTTGTTCCAACTGTTATTCTTGCTGCCAAATTTTAATCGGTAACGATTTGTTAATCCTGATATAGGAGACCTTAATACCATGACTCGAGTTTCGGGATATTCAACCCACGTGATCCCTCTGGAATTTGGACTGCTGATTCATGACTCAGAATCAGTACTCGGTCGAAGATCACAACTTATACGGAAGTACCAAGCCTAGCGCGAATCGGATCGTACGGGACGTAGGTCGGCGCCTCGAAATCCATGGCTACATGAGCTACAAAAGAATCAAAAGCAGGGTCATAAATTAATGCTCGATGACCGTGCGAGCGGGCCTGTTCAGCTCCAAGCTGGACCTTAGAGGCGGTTTTATCGTCGGCCGACAAGCGTTTAACTTTACGAGCGACCACGCGGTATACTCTCCTCTTCTAGGCATGCTAATTCTCATGACGCGCGTAACATTAAACCTCTGACGTTTAATCCGATGGAAACGCGCGTGGCGTGCGGGCAAGGCGTCTCCACTGCGCGTTTCGGCCGTACCTAGCCAGACGTATGAGGTAATTAACTACATCTATGGTTGAAGAAAAATTTTCCAGAAAATTACGGTCCGGTCATCCAATTTGCCCACAGTGTCTAAAGTAGGATTTTCTCGCTCAGCACTATCGCCATAAGTGATTTTAATACGCACTTTCGAAGCCTGCGCGAATAGCCGAGCGTTAATCAACTTGCGTTGTGGAATCACTAGGAAGAGAAGCGCAGTCTCATAAACTAAATATTCACCTGATTCACTAGCATATTTTATATCCATTTTCTTATATACAATATAATCTAACAAGACATTTTTCTATTTTTGTTACAGTCCTTCTTCGGTCGAACATATAACAACCTCGGCAGCATCTCGGAGTGTAAGAATGGCGGAGTTTGCGTGATCAACAAGAAAAATCGTACAGCATGTAAGGCGTGCCGACTGCGAAAGTGCCTGATGGTAGGAATGTCGAAGTCTGGCTCACGCTACGGACGACGTTCGAATTGGTTCAAAATCCATTGCCTTCTTCAGGAACAGACCAACGGAAATCAGCATATGGGGGGCCCAGGTGCCTCGCCCTTTGGCCCCGGTTTCTTACCAAGTTTTCTTCCAACCTCCCAGTCTCAAACGCAGCAGACTATGATCTATAGCAAGGACAGCAAGGATCGAACATCTCCAAGCCAGGAAGACCTTGCTCTTCAATCTCACCTTCTCCACGTAGCAATGCTAAAACAGGAGCAAGAAAGAGGAAACAAGTCGCCTCATCCCGATGATGTAGCTCTTCAAAATCAGCTGAGGTTTTTAGCATGGCAGAAGGAACGTGAAAGAGTCAGCCAACAACCTGGAACACCACCACGGGATAGCACACCACCTTCGTCTTTTGGTTACAAACATCCTATTTCCACCTCTCCAATTTATCCTGTCAACTTTGCACAAAAAGAGAGTGTGATACCTTCCAGCCCACCAGAAGTTTTTAGACCTTTTTTACCTACTTACAAGAGGGCAGCAGACACTCCTAGTGACAGTGGAGCTTCTTCCGTTGATGGTGAACACGAAGAGTCGAGGAGTAATTCTGCTCTGAGTTTCTTCAAAGTCAGTGCTTCTCCAACCCTGTCAGAAAGGGAATTCCCACCTAGAAAAATTAATGCGACTGTTACTTTAACCACCGGATACCACCCCCATCATGCTATGGGTTTAATATACCCACCACCAGGTTTAATTACTCCAGCGGCTTCTCAACATTCTCCAAGAGGTGGCGATCTACTGCTGGTTAGTCCAAGTCCAGGTGGCTTGGCAGTAGAACAAGATGAACCTATAGATCTTAGTGTCAGATCTAGCAGAAATTCACCTAGGCCGAGTCAAGTAGCTGAAGAGATCCACTCTAAAGAGCGTTGCGCTAGCGAAATTAAGGAAGAAACAACGCGAAAGAGTAAACCTTTGGACCTTACACTTGGAATAAAGAGGCCAGCAGAGCTACCTCTCTCGCTCTGAAGGATACCAGTCTGTTAAAGATGGGCTGGTCCCGAAGAATTGTTAAAAGACATCTAAAGTGTGAATACGACTCATGGTCAATGAGAGTGAAAATAGCGTTATTCGCGAGTGGATCGTCTCACGCATGTGTTCAATTTGTAAATAAACATTCTACTAAATTGTGAAAACCAACTTATTTATTGCGAAGATAGATAGCTAAGAAATCAATTTTAAATGTAAATCCTTGTTTTTATCTTTCACAATACAATATGTAAAAAGAACATAAATAGATGTATATCGCGGTAACGCCGGCCAGTAGATAAATGTCGTTATATACATATGTATATATAATTATATATATATATATTCCTATTTATGTGAGTGAACGTGATCAAGCATCTTTTAAAATAATATAGTTTTTGTATGCGCGGAGACAAATTTTAGCAGACGTCCCGAAAATGCTCGCGTTTCTAAAATATTTTTGACGGACTCGTGATCACAACACGAGGGGCCAGTATGCGTAATTTATGTAAGTGATACTCAATGTTGGAGGACATTTGAGCCAATATAATTTTCATTTTGTAAATACTATACAAAGGGATCGTCCGTAGATCGATGAGTTGCTTCTTGTTTTCTGCTTGGTGTATTGGGTTCCCCACTTGCATAAAGGGGGATCAGGCTACTCTTCTTTCTCGCCCGATTTATGGGAGTGTATTTTTCAGTTTGGCAAGCTTCGAAAGTTTATTTAAAGTATATTTTTTTCTTGAAACTTATGTATAGTCTTTCCTGCTGTTATGGTTATTAGCAAATATTTATTGTAACTGCAAAGTAGGGTATTATTTGGAAATGCTGTGCTAAAACATAACCCGAGAATGTTGCGGTTCAGCCACATTGTATGAAAATTTCTTTTTTTTTAAATTACAAATTACTTTTTCAAGCTTGGCAAATTGAAGTGCACTTGCCTAATGTTTTGTAAATATAATTAGTGTGTAATTGAGGTTAAAATGAGCGGCCAGTACCTAAGCATCTATCAAGAAAATACATATTTTTGTTTATTGTATAAACTGAGTATTATTTTGTCTTACCCTAATTGTCCTTTCTCCTTTATCCAGTAGTTCACATTTTTTATGAGAGAGAGAATTTTTGATAGTATTTACGATCAAAGTTCTTAAATGAATTTAGCTGAATTCACTTGGTTTCATTTTTTTTAATTTTCTTGTTTTTAAAAGTAACTTTAATTTAATTGACTTAAATTAATCTCAAATTCAGTATACATTGTTGAAACAACTTTGCAGAAACAACATTGCATGTATTCAGTGATTTGTTAAAAATTATTCTTGACTTTGAAAGGTGACAGCGCCGTCCAGAATAAAGATACAAATATTTTTTCGTAAATGTTGAAGAGCTTATTAAATTCTACGTTAAATGAGCCCTGATTGAAGTAATTTGGCCTAGGGGCATTAAATTATAATTTAAAAAAACAAAAATAAAATTCCGATTTTCGAAGAATTTTAAATTTTACCTCCAAATCTTGGCGATAGCCAAGATTGTTTTAAATCCAAGATTTTTAAATATCAAATTAAAAAATTAATTCTGCTAGCACTAGCCAAGTGTTGAATTTAAAGTACAAAGTTCTCTTGAATCTTACATTTATTTTCGTATTTCTCTCGTGATAATCCAATACACACAAGGCTAAATTACTTCAGCTATGGTTCATTTAACGCAGAATTTAATAGACTTCCCAACGGGTATTGAAAAAATATTTGCATCAATGTTCTGAACGGCACTGTGACATTTGAAATCAAGACTAATTTTCAATGTGTAAGTGGTTAGTGGTCTGATACCATCCGTCGGTAGCGAGATTGTATCATGTTACCCTGGATTACCTCTATGCACAGAAATACTCCAAATTAACTGAGATCACTCCGTATTGCATAGGATTACTTCGGATTACATGAAATTATATTCAATTTACAACAAAATATATAAAACTCAGAAAGATCAATTTTCGGAGACAATAATTGAATTATTAAATTTTCAGCTAAGAAATTAATTTTCAATAAAAAAGAACAAATTTAGACCATAAATGATGAGCCTTAAATTTTGGATTCAAAAATAAATTTACAAACAAAAAACAAGGTAAAAAAATACATTTTTAACTAACGAGATGAATTTTCTACTAAAATAATAAATCCTCTCAAAAAATGACTCTTTAACAAAACTGTTTGATTTTCAACAAAGAAGATTAGGATTCAATCAAGTAGTTGAATTTCTAAGAAAAACATGAATTTTTTATCAAGAAGATTAAGTTTCTACCGAAAAAGATAAATTTCAACCAAATACATGAATTTTCAACGAAGTAGCTGCATTTTCAAATAAAAAGCATGAATTCTCAACAAAAAATGAAATAGTTATATTTTCAATTTTAAAAATTAATTTTTTACTGATTGAAATAGGAATTTGGAAAAAAGATTCAAATATTTAGTGAAAGATATGAATTTGCAACTAAAATTATGCAACTCCAACCAAAAAATGGATATTTGACGAAGAAGTTCGCGTTGAACGAAGTAGTTGAATTTTTAACAACAAAAATAATAAATTTCCATTGAAGAAGATTAATTTTCTTCCAAAAAGGATACATTTTCAACAAAATACGATAATTTTCAACCAAATAGTTCAATTTTTAACCAAATAGATGAATTTTCAACTAAAGTAATGCATCTCCGACCAAAAAATAAATTTTTAACTAATAAGTTTAACTTTCAAGCAAGTATTCGAAATTTCTACCAAAGTACTTGAATTTTCAATTAAAAAGATTAAGTTTCTACCAAAAAACAACAAATTTTCAACAAAACACATGAATTTTTCACCAAAAAGTCTAAATTTCAGCTAAAAACGATAAGTGACCAACTGAAAAGTGCATAGTTAAATATTCACGTCAAAAACCCAATTTTAAACCAAAAACAAATTTTCAACAATATAGTAGAATTTTCTACAAAGTTAAAATAAAGTTTTACTGAACAGGTGCATTTTTAATCAAGAATATGAATTTTCAACCAAGAAGAATAATTTTCAGTTAAGAAAATTAATTTGCAATAAAACATGGATTATCTAAATTACATCTAAATAACTAAATCACAAGTGGATTAGTGGTTTTAGAGCTTGATGATTCCAGATTACAAGTGGATAACTTCGGATAATAAGTGGAATACTCAGGTTCACGAGTGAACTACTCTGAAATACTGGGATTACTCCGAATGAGTGAAATTAATCTGGATTACAAGTGGATTACTTCGCCATTACTCTGGATACCCTGATTACAGATGATGATCAATTCGGATAACAGAGCGGTCAAGCAGATTACCAAAGTGGTTTCCCCCTCGGTCGGCAGTGTATGCGTGGAAGCTAAAATCGACTGCTTTTGCACAAGTTGGACTTTTATTAACAGCCATGACGAATCACGTCTTTCTCATAGGAGCAGTCGAAATGTGAAAACTTGAATACAGGAAAGAATCATAATCGACCCGGTTTGAATCACTTCTTGAATGCACTGTCGTTTTGGAAAGTTATAGATTTATGATAACATTGGAATCTGATCAAGAGCAATCTTTCATCTAAAGACTGGTGGAATCTGAACAATTTACCTCAGGGAGACGATGACATCGCGTGGGCCAGTTTGATGCAGTGCTTGTTTCCCAGTGACTTGGTAACGGAAGTCTTTCATGAATGGTCACACTGCATTCCACATATCACAAGTGAGCATAAATTTAAGCTTGCATGGAACACACACTCTGCAAAATCGGGCCGAACGTCTCCAGTTATTCAGAACGCTCGTGCACGCGTGTAACCTTGAGCGATGGTCGCTTTTGTGCTGTTTCGCGAGTATTGGTGTGTAAGTGCGCTACATATATATGTTCATACAATGTGGATGCTACCGCTAGCAGGTACCATTAATCAATTGGCTGCACCAGGAAGAGTGGATTGCAAAATCATCGAGTTACAGATACCTGCCTACGCGCATCACAACGCTTGACCTTGGCAGGTCGAGCGCTCTTTCCTCTTCTTGATGACTAAGGACCAAAACTCATAGAATTATTTGCTAAAACGGATTTTGCCGATCGCGAGAGCGTTATTCAAAGCTGATTGAATAAGAGAGCGATGAGGTTGTCCGTATCTGGCTGATTGGTATAATTGTAGTCAGTAGCATAGCCAGAGGGGAGGGTCTGCGAAGTTGTTTGATGTATTAGTTCCAAGGAAAATATTGCTGCCGACTCTTGCCAGCGTCTGAGTGAAGATAGTAATTGAGATTGTAGAACGCGCTTGAAATATTTGCAGGATGTATACCATATCGTTCAATTATTAATGTTATTGACATAAAGATCTGATCGGTGAGTGCTTTTATTTATTGCAATGCAATTCCTTGGCAGAATAGGTTCCGCGAACCCAGGTGAGGCTGGTCCAAAACTTGATGTTAATTTTCCTGTTGACGTAACGTTTTGGCAAATGCTTGAAAATTTTTTTCCATGGTATCAAACCTAGCATCGTCTAGAGCATATTTTTAATACGAAAAATGTCTTCCTGGTTGAATTGTAAAATGATAGTTTGTTTCGCTGAAAAAATGATCCCTGGCTTACAATATAAAACAGGAAAGTTTAGAGTAAATGCTCTCATTAGAAGGACAGGGTGGCCACAGAGGGCGATTACGTCACTTTCCCAAATCCCGTAGGATGTGCAAAAATTACACAATCGTCCCCCAGGTCAGGGAAAAGTAATGTAATTTTGTTGCTCAGGGAAAGTCAGTCACTTTAAAAAACAGTTGGTGAAGTAAGGTAATTTCTGTAAGAAGTTTAAGTAATTGTCAAGAATAATCAGGGCTGCCACACTTTTATTGTTTTTGTCTCAAATCACTTTTTAGTCACTGTTATAAGACGGATTTTATTTTTGAAGTGAAAATATCACTCTAGTCACTTTTCCATTAAAGGTTCAACATATGAACTGAACGCTATTGGATTCAGGCCTATACCTATTTCTGTATTCTCCTGAATTCTTTAGAAATATTTTTAACTGATTTGATATATTTCAGGGTATTTAAAAAAATTTCAAGAAATTTTTTAAAGATTTAAAAAGTTTTGAGGGATTTTCGACGATTTCAAAGTATTTAAAATATTTGAGGGTATTTTAAAACATAACGAATCATTTTTAAGTGATTAAAAAATATGAAAGGGATTGCAAAAGATCTTGAAGATTGTGGTGTACTTCTGAAATATCCAATTAATTTTCAAGAGCTTTAAAGACCTTCAAGGAATATTCAAGGTTTTTAATGATTTTCACGGATTTTCAAAGTTCTAAAGTATTTCAAAATTTTTTCAGTATTTCAGAAAATTTCCTCAGATTTCAGGTAATTTCGCGTAATTTCATAATATTTGGATTTCAAAGAATTAATTCACAATAATTAAAGCATTTCGAAGGATTTCAAATATTATCAAATATTTCCAGGTATTTTCAAAGATTTTTAATAATTAGAAAGATTTTAAGGTATTTGAAAAGATTTCGAGAAATTTTCAAATGATTTCTATAATTTTAAGGAATTTCTAATCATTTTCTAGATTTTATGAAATTTTTGAAAATTCTAAGGAATTTTCAAGAGCTTTAAAAATTTCGAAGGGATTACAAAGGACTTGGAGAATTGCAGGAAATTTTCAAAAGATTCCATGAAATTTTCAATTGATTTGAGTAATTTAATGCGATTTTAAAAGGTTTAAAATATCTTAGGGCTCGTTTCAGGGAGTTTCAAAAGATGCCGAGGAATTTTTAATTGATTTCAATAATCTGAAGATATTTCAAAGGGTTTGAAGTATTTTAAAGAGTTTTGAGAGATTTCAAGATATTTTTAATTGATTTGAATAATTTGCAAAGATTTAAAAGGGTCTGAAATATTTCATGTTATTTTGGAAGATTCCAAGACATTTTCAAGCGATTTGAACAATTTCGAGGGAATTTCAGGGATTTAAATCCTTTTAAGGGATATAACAACAATTTTCACGCTACTATCAAGAATTATGGAATATGGAACGATTTTGCTCGACGTACGTTCCTAAAAAATTCTAAAATATTCCAAGGATTTTATGAACAAGCCAACATTTTTTTCAAATTCTTGAATTTTTCTATAAATTTAATTGAATTCCTGTTATTTCCCTTAAATTTCTCTGAACCCACTCCAATTTTACTGAATAACAATTGACTTTTTTCTAATATTCCATCTAGTGATGATGTCGGAAAACGGTTTTTTGGATTACACATGTTTTCCACTTTTCTTCTTGCTTAACCTCATTTTTCTAGCAGTTAAAAAAGGCTATAGGTTGGAGAGGCAGGGAAGGTGCCGGAACTTTTTTTAATTGTAGGGAAACATCCTAAAAATTAGTTTCTCTCCAAATATTCCCTTTCAAGTACCTACATAGTATACACTATACACTTTACAGGAAAAAATACAGTTAAAAAATATCTAACAAAACTAAAAAATAAAGTGTCCTTGCTGTAAAAGCTTTTGATATATGGTTTGGCAAATTTTACTCTTTTGTCCATCGTACTTTTTTCTAATGTGTGGAAGTGAGGGGACATGATAGGTGATGAAATCGGGGAAGTAAAGGGTAATGAGGGGAGAAGATGTAGAGAAAATGAGGAAAGGGTGAGTAGTGGTAGTAAGGGGTGATGAGGGGAGGGGTATGTAGGAGAAGTGATGTGATGGGAACTATGGGAAGTGCTGGGAGGGAAATCAGGGGAAATGAGGGTGAGTATGAGAGGATAATCATGGAAAGAGAAGTAAATGATGGAGTAGTAGAAGGAAGGGAGGAGAGGGAAAGAAGGAAAATTTAGTGCAGAGGGTGTAGAGCTGGGTGTGAGGGGAGGGGAATTATAGGATGGATATTAAGCGAAAGGAGGCAGAGTAGTAGAGAGAGTGTATATGCGCGATGTTTACTTTAACCAATCGTTTCAAATGAATGAGGCTGCCACAGTCCTGCGAATAATAAATTAAAAATAATTAAATGTAGATTTAAAATGTTCTTATTTTATTTATAAAATAGTCTATGATAAAAATGTTGCAGGATTAGAATGTTAGCCTGCAAAGAATAATGGTCAGGCAAATTGAAAAATTATGCAGGGGAAAAAGTATGGAATAGATTGAAAATGAAGTTTTTCGGCTACACTAAAGTACATCATGATAAATTAGCACGATAGTAAATAAATGAGAAATTTTCATTGTGTTTCTGAATCGCGATTCCATGAAACTATCTCAACCGACGCGCGTATTAATAGCATCCACATTATAATCGAAGTGATTTTCAGTTGCTATGAAACGGTTTCTTGTCGGTTGTTGGGAGATACACGGATCAGATTGAGGAGGTTCGCCATGGGTAAAACTGACTATATCCGACATGATTCGAGTACGTGAGATACGCGTATCTATAAAGTATAGTATATTGTATATATATAATATGTAAGGTAAGGAGCGTGTATATATAAGGCTGGCGGATAACAAACGGGCGAGTCTCGAGGCAATGCGTCAGTCCACCACGACTGGTTACACCACCTAGCAATAAGCAATCGTTTAAACCCGTCATGACTCTATGCATGAGTTGGGCAATGCTACTACATACAAGAAGATTTAACCCGTGCGCGAGCGCACATTGACTTCTGGGTTGACTCTTGCGAAGTAATATTAATAGGGAGCGGGGTAACTTGAGCGCTCTCTCGATGCAGATTCCTCTTTCGCGCAAGTAAACTAAGGAATGAATTATCAGAGGATTTATATTTTTATCAGTGGCTATTTTTACCTAGCTTCATTGAGGTGCGCTCAAGGAATATTATGAAATATCCCACGATATTCAGAAATTGTTATAAACTATCAAGTAGGATGGGTCGAAGAAGAATGGTTTCAGAATTCTCAAATGATACCATGCCTGAAAGTAGTGCAGTGCGAGCCTCATGATGTGTAATGAATGTGAAATTGATCATTTAAATCTGGGCAACGTGCTATCAAAAAAAGGGTTTACAAAATTATTGTCTGGAGAGATTTTAAGTTTTTCTAATTTTTTTGTATCATTGGGGTCGTATAGAGTAATCTTAATTTTTTCAAAATATTTTCATGGACGCAAGAAATAACAGTTCAATCAAACATAAATATCTTGTGCAGAATAGTATCCTAAAATCTGGCAAAACGCGAACAGACTCTAAACACCCCCAAAAATGTGAAAAAATTGAGATATAAAAAGCTTTAATAATCTGCCTATAATAATTTTCAAAACCTATTTTGCTTGCTATTCTAAAAACAATAGGTCACGTTGAATTTAGGAAAGATGATTATTTTTATTCCCTATTGCAAATTTATGATAATGAAAATAATTCCATAATTTTGTTCAGCCTTGCTATGATGTGAAGTCATTAATTGAATTGCACGGAATTCCATGACTGCAGTTCTAATTTTCATTCGATTCTGCCTTATACAATATCCGCTATGTGCCTAAGAATGAAATGTGGTTTCAAGTATGACTCAGAGAAATAGTGCTTTGTTTTATTAGCTGCCATCTGTAAATGCTTATTTCACGTAATTATCATTTCGCGTACAGATTGTGCTTTGGTTGCGGTTTTAACGTATTAAAATCGTGTTTTTATTATGAACATAATAAATTGATTTTCATTGTCCAGTGGGGAATTTCTGAGCATCCAAAGCTATAAAAAAAGACGCTGATCAACAAACAAAAAACTTATGTCCTTTCTAAATGCGGAATACCGTGTACGGAATCCTTTCATCTTTTTTTAAGGCTGGACATGAATCTGCTCTCCACTTATTGTGATCAGGCGTAGTTTAATATATATTTGCAACTCAATTGTTCAAGAATTTGTTAGAAGGTCAAAAATACATTTTTTTGGATTTGCGTTAGGTAATTTTATGCATTTTCAATGCGAATGTTTAACATCGCTTATTTTTTATAATATATAGCTATAACGATTCTTAAAAAAATCTTTTAAAAAATGGGAATGTTTGGTGTGCTCTGTCTTAGTTAATATTTAATATTTTGATATTAACGGAGACAGAATTTATTTATTTTTCAAAGCTAAACAATAAAGTAAAAAGAAATGAAGTTTTACTTCACGGCTAGTTTCAGGCATTACAATAGGACTCAGAAAAAAACAATCTCGAGTGGTACTAAAATGAGACTACTGGTGAGATTCCAGAATCGATTGTTTCGCATTGAAAATAACAGCATGAAGTTATCTTATTCAAAAACAGGACACTAAAGAAATAATACCGTGAAAAAAGAGATCTCTAGTTTTTACTGTGTAACGCATCACTATATGTATATGCTTCAAAGGTTTCGTAGCCTATTGAAACTTCAATTAAGTCGTTCAAATATCCCCTCTATACTTTTTCCACCCGATTCCTTTTTTTTTCTCCTACTTTCCCCTATTATTTTGCTGATTCCCACACTTATCCCTCCTCTCTTTCCTCTCTGCTAATTTCCCCATATAACCCACCCTCTACTCCTCTATCACACATCTCGATTTTGCTTCCCTACCCCCTCTTTCCACCCTTCCTCCTCTACTTCCCTTACCATACTTTTTATCCCCTACTCGCCATCCATCACCTTTTTTAACCCCTTCCTCCTACTTTGCCTTTGCAAAACAAGGGGCTACTAAGCCCTAAAAACTAAATATTGACTAATATAGAGTTCATTCAATTTTTGATCGACTTTTCAATTTGTTTTTATTTTTTTAGAGATTATTTCGTGAACCTTAAAAAAATACTTCGAAAGCGGTTTCTTGATAATGCAAATACTCTAATAAACATTACCATCACACACTGGTAGAGGCCTAGGACTTGTTTATATTATTCGTCCGTTCTAATAAAACAAAGAAAAATGTGAACGTCTAATATCAGGATCAACAACACCAACAACAACAAAGATGAATTTTATCAATTACTACAACAGTTATATCCCTCCTATTTTCAATGTATTTTATAAATGTACTAGTCCTAGCTCGAAACGCGTAGATACATCCCATATTTCATGCAAAACATGAAATGATAAACATTACCATCACACTGTTAGGGGTCTAAAACCAATTCACATTATCTGATCAGTCTAATGAAGCAAAAGTTAAGATTAAATGACAAGCTTTAAACTTTTAAAATCATAAACAACAAATCTGGATTTTATCAACGAATATAGAAGAGAATTATGCCTTCTCTATCCAATGTACATATTTTGAAAATGGACTAGACCTAATCCGAAACACGTAGATGACATCCCACCTTTCATGTAAAACATGAAATGATAAATATTATCATCACACACTAGTATAGGCTCATCAGTGCTATCAGTAATATCAGTGCTTATTCAGTTGATTTTCCTCCCTCAACTGTTACATTTTATATCATAAAAGTAAAAGAACATTGAATAGGAAGAGTCACCTAAATTTTTAATACGATTCATTACGATTTCTTAATACTATTTGAATTTCAAATATGTGAAAAGAACAGCAAATTCGAGAAACAGCAATTTCCAGACATTCCTTTTCTTCGTTCTCTTGTTGTTGTCTTGAACTGCAACACGCGATCTCAGGGTATAGATACATGAGTATAATAATTTCTGCGTACACACGGGTCGGATTTCGTGCAGCGAATCGCTCGCGGATCGCGCACGTACCTCCGGCTGCATTCGAATCTCGTATTCGAATTCGCGTCGCATAGACGTTGCCGCACGTTCAGTGCAGGGTAAGATCTCTTTTCCAGAGCCCGAAGCCGGACAGTGTAATGTACGATAGAAAAAGCGAGCATAATGCTCGCAGGGATGTCAACAGCTCTCCGGGGATGTATATGTTGCTCAGACATGGCTACTTACTTACGCTCCACGCGATACGCATAAGAACTCGCTCGCATCCCGTATCTCCAAGTCTGTTTCTTTTTACCTCTCTTATATTAACCAGCAATAACATCTCGGATTGATATAACGACCTCTTCATTACTCTGACAAAAAGCGCAATTAATTCAATAACACCCCGAGATTGCTTTCCTCACGGCAGCAGGAAGCGACACTTTGCTACTTGTTAATTTTAATCCGCACACGGAAAAAAGTAGAGCTGTGGAACCTAAGTTATTAACACACTCAGCTTACAGTTGGAAAGGAAGAAAGGAATTTAGGAAGATTTATTTGACCATTTTCTCTATACCAAAGGACATCATATAGTCGATACACATCATGAGTATACGTCGAAATAAAAATGGGCAAAAGTCTAACCGAGATCAGTGACAGTTGGGATTACTTCTGACATTTTAAAGAGTTTCACTACTTGAAAATGCATACCAATGTTAATATTGAATAGAGCTTGTGATCGGGTGATTATAATTTGCAGGTGTTTCGATTGTAGGCGGTAGTCAAATTGAAATATCCATAAACACGATGAAAACAAAAATCTTGACCACCAAATGCACTATGCCGAAATCAGAGATTTTCATTTTCTTGATGAGAGACGAAACAGTTGCTACTGTAAGTTGATATATTTCAATACCAACTGAATGTACTTAAACCGAATGATTTTATTATTTTCACAAAAATATGGTAAATTCTACAAAATATATTTGTTCAAGCAACTAAATGTTTTTGTATACCACAAACGAATTTTTGTCAAGGATACTAAACTTTCAAGTCAAATCTATCAAAAGGCCCAACAAAATAATTCGGTTGGCTCGGCCAACCAAACTTTTGGTTGGCCAACCGAACATTTTTCTAGGTGAAGATGCGAGAAGAGCCACGATGTGCTTAAGTCGAATCATTACTTTCTTTATTCACAGCTGAGAAATATTTATTTTACATACGTAAGAAACATCCAATTCTTTGTATAAGAAATGTTATTCTGGATGTTTCCCTCGTTCCCTCCATTTCTCACCGAGGTTTATCTTTACTCTTTAATATACCTGACCTGGTAACCTCACATACTCGCAAAATACAAAAGTTTCTGACAGAACTTACAGATAACAATCAGAACTTTCAAAAACTTTCTTATTTGTTTAATTGCATGCTCAATTTTTGCTATAAACTTTTTAAGTAGATGCTGCGAGTCACCAACGTTTCGCATGCATTTGCACTCTTAGAATTTCTTGAAATATTTATAAAATGAATTTTTTATTTTTGAAGTCCCTGAATGTATTCGGATATATTCATAAAATAACTCTTCATTCATTTTCATTCTTTTAGTTTTTATTTTGAATCTCTAATTAACTTCAGGTAGTGTTTTTGTTTATAAATGTATACTCTTTAATTTTTCTAGATACTCGAGTGATTATAACAGTTTTTGCCAAACCTAATGTACACTAGGTTCAAAATCTTTTTAGTTGTTTAATCATTCTTACAAAATTCACAACATTGAAATTTTGTCGTTATTGATTACAAAAGTGAATGGCTGAGTTTATGGAAATAATCTCATAAATCATTTCTTGATTATATTTCAATAACTGTGAACGATGTATCGACATTTATCAACATTTTTTGTTGTTTTTAAATCTTTCCTTGAACGAGAATCTTTTTTGTTCATGTAGTATCTCTACAAACATGATGCAGAATCATTAAGAATATGACGCTTCTGGCAAAAAATCAGGTATACATTTTTTGTTGAAAATTAACTGAAAAACAATTTATATCTGGCAATTTTATTGAAAATCCGCTAATCCTTTAACAATTTTTGGTGTTTTTTCAAATTAAGAAAATACAGGTGAATTAATATGTAGGTCCTAAGGAAGTACAGAATATACACGAGAATTTATATTTCATCGAATGGTGATATTTTAAACTTTCCCAAAACTTTAGGGTAGTTGTCCTGCCAAAAATCAGGTGTCTGGGAAAAAAGTTTTCAATTATTTGGAAAATGTAAAGGACATTAGACATTTTTTATGAAAGGAAAATTTCTTTTGTCATAGAAGAATTTCGTTTTGGAATTGGAAACAGTAGAATTGTAAAAATTTTTTTTCTCGAAAAAACAATGATTAATTATTGAAATTCATTTGCCCTTCAAAAATTGGTAACAAGCGATAATAAGAAAAATTTAATTGCAAGAAACCTTGTTAAAATAATTCTTTCTATGAGTTTTAAAATTTTTTGATAAAAATATTGTTTTTTTGTTTTGAAAGACATCAGCGGTAGTGTTATTTTGGTTCACCAAATCATAGAAAATTTTTGTTCGACGTCCGATTTTTGGCACAAATACCATCAGCTCTAAAGAATATGCAAATGAGGATGAACACAACTATTTTTCAGACTATTTCTATGACCTGATGAGTGACTACCATGGAGGGAAAAACGAAAAAATATATATTACAGAAAAATGCTATCAGTGAGCCAATCTTTAAGTTTTTTTTTACTTTTATTATTGATATTCATTGTTCATGAAGTGAAGACAGATGTCTCCAAACTGGGCATCATTTCGTTCCTCAGGCCACTGTCAATCTACATATAAATTTTGCAATTATTTTCTGTGTAATTTATCTATGTGACTGCTGTAGTCACTAAAGTTTCAGGAAATCCAAACTTGATTACAAGGTCTAATTTTGAATGAATTAAAATAGTTTGTAATTCTGAATATATTACACGAATTACAATAATGAAGGTATAAACCGAGTATGAAAACACTTTTTCCCCAAAGATTACTGAATAAATATTATAAAGATTTGTTTTTAACATTTCTATAAGAGATTTTAACTTTTCAATCCTAGGCATTCTAGAATAATATTTTAATTATGATATTTCTATGCAAGGGTTTTTAAAATAGTAGATTAATATTTTTATCAAAATACAAGTGCAAAATATCGCAATTTTCAAAACAATACATAGACATTACGGTAAGTAATTTTCTTTGGAAATTTTTTTATTTTAAAATTCAAGATTAAAAGTCATTGCCCAGTATTAGGTGATTTTTCATAAAAGTAACCGGTCAAATATGGCGCTGGGGCCAGTATTACGGAAATTTCCGTAATTCTAAACCAATTGGAAATGAGTTGAGTGTATGGAGAATTCCGTAATACAAGGAAACACAAGATTAAGAAGTACAATACACATATTTTCGAGTGCTATATATTACATAATATCGATAACCGGTCTAATATTTTTAGAATAACGGAAAAAATTTGCCTCAGCTTAGATTTGAACTGGGAACGCTACTAAACATGAGTGGGCGTTAGCTAATTATGCCACCGAGGTTGTAGCAGATAATTTCTTCTTTCTTCTATATCACATGAAGAATTTTCACTAAATCATAATATACATTTAAACAATGATGCTATTTTTCTGACTAGGGTATTAATGAATTTTTCATGGAAACTATTAAAGAGTGTCGATTACTAGTCTACTATTTTTGGAGAAACGAGGAAAAATCTGGTCAACAAAATAACATCATTTTTTGAATATATATTCTGGTTTCTTGAAAATTCTTCAGACCGGAGCATTCATTAAAAAAAGTTTCACAAGGTAAATAGATGCAAACATGGCTTGATTGGTTAACATTCCACTCTTGTATAGTGGCGTTTCCAGTTGAAATCCGGATTGAGGCAGATTTTGTCTCGTTTTTCCAAAAATAATAAACTAGTAATCGAGAATATTCAATATTTAACATGAAAAATTTAATCAATACACTGGTCAACAAAATATCATCATTGTTTGTAATACCGAATGTCTCAATAAATTTGGAGTACTTTTGAACTCACATAGAAAAACAAGTTTATAGACGCATTACTTTAGAAAAAAAACTGAGAATGCAGAAAAAAGGTGGGAAGAAGTCTAAGAATTCTTTTCATCTATTTTAATGAATCGACTACATACTCATTAAAGATATAATAAATCTGCAATCGTCTCATAATAACTGAGCTAGAAAAACACATTCGATCGTCTGCAGTGGCCTGGAAATATTTAAATTTTTTACTTTCTCGTCATTTTTATTCCATAATAAACTGCCTCATCATTGATGGCCCCGTCGATGACGATTACGATAATTCACCTGCTATGCAATTAATTTCCTGCCACTCGCGACCTTAATTTCTTAATCCGAGAAAGGCATCCATAAGTGTAAAGATGAAGGTTCGCAATATGAAAATGTAGACGTCTCTTGCGTCAGGATTAAG
This sequence comes from Andricus quercusramuli, assembly GCA_932178445.1. Classification (NCBI taxonomy): domain Eukaryota; kingdom Metazoa; phylum Arthropoda; class Insecta; order Hymenoptera; family Cynipidae; genus Andricus; species Andricus quercusramuli. The sequence goes on from CAKNXH010002453.1 coordinate 508,444, forward strand.
TCGGTACACAGATACATCAAAGGGGCCGTTCAAAACCTACGTCACGCTGCCAGGGGATCGCTTTTTGGACTATTTTCGACCCCTCTCCCCTTGTAACCTTGGCGTAATAACATTTAATTATTTCGTCCCCCAATCTCTTAATGTTACGTAACTTTCAGCAATCTTATTTTTTCACTCTAAATACAGTGTTTTTAGTGCAAATTATATCAAGTTCCTTGAAATTATTAAGATTCTTGAAAATCCATATAAATCTTCAAATCTCTCGGAAATGCCTTGGAATCTTTTAATATACCCTTAAATATTTCTAATTGTTTGAAATTCCTCCAAATTATTGAAGTCAATACGAAATTCCTGACACTCTTTTAAAATTCCATACAATATTTCAAATCCTTTAAAATCTTCTCAAATTCCATGAAACATTTCAAAGCTCTAGAAATAACCTTAAGGCCATGTGACGAGTGAGTCACGTGACTGGATTCCTACCTTACCGACACTTTTTTTATTTGTCAACTTATTTTCACACGAATAGCCAAATCGAGATGAAAATTTGGGATAGTAAATAAGAAGCGCTAGGAAAGGCGGCTCTGGTCCTAAATTGTAATAATCATGGAAAAAGTTTCTTTTGTGAAAATTAGTTTTTGCTTTTTTTCTTCCTTAGCCGCCTTCCTTAGTGCTTCTCACTTATTATCCCAAATTTTCAACTCGATGTGGCTATTCGTGTGAAAATAAGTTGAGAAATAAGAAAAGTGTCGGTAAGGTAGGAATCCGGTCACGTGACCCATTCGTCACATGGCCTTAAGATCTTCTGAAATACCCTACAATATTTAAAATTCTTTTAGATCCTATTAAATTACTGAAATTGAATTGAAAATCCTTGAAATCTTTTTGAATGCCCTAAGGTATTTCAAATTCTTCAAAATATTTTGGAATGCCTTGAAATTTTTTCTAATAATTTTCAAAAGTACTCCGAAATATTCAAAATCCGTATACATTTTGTGAACCCCCTTAGTATTCTTTGAAGCTTGTGCTAAGTCTTTGGAATTTTTTGAAATAACCTACAATCTTTAAAATCCTGTGAAATTCCTTTAAATTATAGAAATCGATTGAAAATGTCTTCGAATCTTCATGAATATTCCAGAGGATGTGAAGAATTGAAGAGAAAAAAAGGAATAGGTATAAAATAAAAAGTGTTTTTTGAAAAAAAGTGACTCAGTGGCAGACAAGATTATTCTTGACAGTTACTCTCAAAGAAATTCTCTGTTTGCCATTTTTCTTTAAATCCCTATCTTTTCCCTGACTTTCTCTCACCAACGAAATTCCCGGACTCTTGCTATGATTCAAATAAAAAATATATCACGCTGAAAAAGCAGTTCTCGTTAGATCACTGAAGTTAAGCAGTGTTGGGCGCGGTTAGTACTTGGATGGGTGACGGTTCAGGGATACTACTAACTGCGTGCTGTTGGCGTGTCGTGGGTGTGGTGAGCCCACACTTTTAGTTATTTACTACAAGAAACTATCCACCTAGAAACACTACCCGAATCGGGTAGTGTCACGCCTACCCCGAAAGGGAAATGACTTAATGGCATACATACATACATACATATTATAGAAATGATCCTTTTCAAACAGATTTTAATTTTTTGAATTATCATCACAAATATGTATTATTTGGTTAATAGAACACTTATTTAAAATTCAAAAAAAAAAATTCTTTTACACAAATCCTTTTTCTTAGTTCACAAAAACTTTACAACTTTCAATGATGCCAAGTTTGCATTTGCCACTAGTTTAAAGTGGCCTGAAAACTAATTGAAACATTTCTTGACGTTCAAAAATATATTAGTGTGTTCCTTGCCGTCGAACGAAACAAATTCTATGAAAAACACTGATAAAAAACTGTAACTTTTGTTGGCATTTTGAAAGTTCTAAATTAATAAAAAAATATTCAAAAAAATATGATTCTCTTATGTCCAATAGTAACATCAACATTTTATTCAATGGCGGGTATTTTTGATGAATAATCTTTTTCACTTCTGCCTACCCTCTTATATACTTTCAATTTTTTTATATAAATGGTTATTTTAAGAAATATATGTTTTTCATTTATGTAAAAAAATAGATTAACGAAAGGAACTTCATATTCATTGTATTAAATTGTAGTTGGAACAGTATGTATGGATGAAATAGAATTAAGAAAAAGTATGTAGTGTACTTGAACGTTTAGAATTTCAGGTGCATTCTTTCTACTTGAAAAGTCTACTATTAAATTTTTGGTGCAGCGTGCATTTATTCTGGTTGAAAATTTCACTATATATTTATTTGAAGATTCAACTATTTCGTAAAAATTCATTCTTCTAGTTGAAAATCAATTTTCTTAGCTGAAAATTTAACTTATTTATTTTTGTCTAAAAATTGATCGGTTTTAGTTGAAAATTCATCTTTTCGGGTTCAAAACTTAACTACTTGTTGACAGTTGGATGAAAATTGATTGTTTTTAGTTGAAAATTCAACTATCTGGTTGAAAATTTATATATTTTGTTGTAAGTTCTTTCTTTTAGTATTTTGGTGAAAATGTATGTAATTTGTTGAGAATTTGTGGAAATTTTTGGATGCAATGTTTTATCCTCAATGACTAAAAAATCGACCTCATTGAAGGATTTCTCTTGGTTGAAAATTCATACCTTTTGGTAGGAGCTTAATCTTTTGGGGTAAAAACTGTTTCTTGTTTGAAAATACAACTGTTGTGTTAAAAATTTTTTTTTTTTGGACAGAAAATTCGTCTTCTTCGATTCGAAATTGATCATTTTTGATAAAAATGTTCTTCGAAAATTAATCTTTTTGTTGGAAAATTAAACTATTGAGTTGGAAAATCATCTTTCTTGGTTCAAAATTCACCCTTTCGGGTTTCAGAGTCAACACTTTTCTGAAAACTTCCATTCTTCAGTACAAAAGCTCAACTATTTTGTTAAAAATTTATCTCTTTGATAAAAGTTAATCTTTTTTGGTTGAATATTCAACTATTTTGTTCAAATCTCAAGTGTTTCATATTGATTCTTCATTAATCTTTCTTTTAATCAAAATTTAATTATATTGCTTTTAAATCGACTTTGGCTGTGACGTTTGTGAAATTATTAGGTTTGTATGATTTATTTGAGGTTTTTAAACAAATTAAATCGGAGAAGAAATTTTGTTTTGAGAAGGAGCGGGGCTGTTCGCATTTGTGACATCACAATAGGTTCTCAAGCTTTGTGTGATTATTCGTGACTAGAAAGGGGAGAGGTGAAAACATTTTGAAAAAAGGGTGACGTAGTTTTGGAACGGCCCTGGAGACGTGGATCGAAGGAATGGAATCAAGCGGAAATACGTTGTAACAGTAACGATTTGCATGCTGTAATTAAAATTACGCATTAAACGCCGTTCTGAGAGCACTAACTACTATCAAAGGTATGTGCTTACATCGCCGATAACGGCACATAAAGTGCATACAATATTGGACCTCCTACACCTTATATACTCATACACCCAGATAACAGAAACAACTTTTTAGCCCCGATGCTCACTGAAGTAACCCAATTAAAATAAGCACAAGGACCGCCAATGGTTACATTAATGTACAGACAAGCTTGTTTTCCTGCATTAATTAATGTAATAAAAAATGTCAGACGTTCCAGAGCCTTCCTTTAAATCGATTAACTATTTTATTTCAGAGCAGTTAATTCATAACAAATTAAAAAAAAGACTTATTAAATCACATGTAATTTCTTCATAAAATCGTTAACTCAGATAAAATGAAGCCTTCATATCCGTAAAAGAATCTACATTTTTATGTTTATCACAGAAAATAAATATTCATTAGAGGCCGTGCATAAATTACGTAGAGATTTTTTCTTAAATTTTGAATCACATACCCTCCTTTCTTATGGACCGTAAGTTTTGAGGTCCGGAGGGGGGCATATCTTACGTAATTTATGCCAAAATTTTGTTTCCGTGAATTCATTTCGGGGGTATCCAAAAATAATATGAGACGATTTGATGGGAGGGAGGTTTGATAAAATGTTACCGTTCCTTTTAAATGAGCAAAGTAGTTCGATTTTCTACCAAATAGTTGGATTTTGTACCAAACACAATGAATCATCAACAAAAAATGTTATGGTTGATATTTCAATTGAGAAAAGTTTTTAAATTTCATCCAAAAACAAGCCAAAGAGATGATCTGTCTACAAAAAGATGGAATTTCAACTTAATAGTCGAATTTCGAACCAAAAAGATGAATTTTCAACAACGACAATTCACTTTGTACTATAGAGGACGAATTCTTAACAAAATACACATCAATATTTTGAACCGAAAAAGTTTAATTTTATACCAAATTGTTTCATTTTTTACCAAATTGTCAAATTTTTCGGTTAAAAATACAAGCTTTCATTTAAATAGTTGAAATTTTAACCAAATAATTGAATTTTCAACCAACAATATAGCTTTACAACTAAGAAAAATGATTTTTGACTGAAAAGGACGAATTTTCAACCAAATAGTTGAATTTTAACCAAACAATTTCATTTTTCATCAAAGAGACGTATTTTCTACAAAGCAGTTAAATTTCATACCAAATAATTTAATTCTGACAAAATTATCAAATATTTAAGACATATTTTAATTTGCAATAATAAAATTTTAACGAAGTAGTTAATTTTTCAACCAAAGAGATAAATTTTCAACTGAAAGTATAAATTTTCAAACCAAAAAATGAATTTTTATGAAAGTGGTTCAAATTTCAATTAGGAAGTATAATTTTTAATGAAGAACATTAACGTTCTACTAAAAGAAGACAAATTCTCTACGAAATACATACATTTTTCACCTAATTCTTGCATTTTCAAACAAGAATATTAATTTTCTACCGAAAAAGGAGAATTTTCAACCAATTACATGTTTTCAACCTAATAGCTGAACTTAGGAAAATTGAATTGTCCAATTTTGATCCGAAAGTGAAAGAGTTAAATTTTCATTTAAAAAATTAATTTTCAAACAAAAAAACTAACTTTTTACAAAAGAGTTGAATTTGCAACAAATTATTTCAATTTCAACCAAAAAAATTGAATTTCAGCTAACATGATGAATCTTTAGGAATTTTTTTTTTTTAAGAATTAGTTCAACTTTTATTTAAATAATTGAGTTTTCAACGGAGAAGATTAATTTTGGACTAAAAAAAATGAGTTCTCAACAAAATAGTGGATTTTTTAACGAAGAAAATCAATTTCCCACTAAAAAGGACCAGTTATTAACACAATACTCACATTTTTAACCGCATAGTTGAACTTTTGACAAGAAGACAAATTTTCAATTGAAAACTTTAATTTTCAATGGAAGAAAAAACGAATTTTCTACAAAACAGTTGAATTTTCTACCTAGTTGTTGAATTTTGAAGGCAAAAATAAGAAATTTCTACAACTCAATTGAACTTTCAACCCTAAAATATGAATTATAAACTTTGTTAATATTTCATCGAACAAATATTCCTATAATTTAAATCCAAACATATGAATTAAAAAAAATGTTGAATTATCAGCAAAATACTTGAACCCACAGCAAAATACGTGAACAATTAACTAAATCTGATGATTTTCAACTAAACATCTGCATTAAAAAAAGTTTACTTTCTACTCAAAATCAGCAATTTTCATAAAAATGTATCATTTACAACCAAATATTAAAATTTCAAACCAATACAGTTAATTTACTGTCAAAAAAACGAATTTTGAAAGAATGCATGCATTTTTAACGAGATACTTGAATTGAATATTCAACCTAGAATAAAATAGTTGAATTTTCTACCAAATTATTGAATTTTTGAAGCAAACATACGAATTTTTAACCCGAACATATACATTTTCAATGAAAATGTTTATTTGAACCGAATTATATTAATTCTTAACCAGAAGTTACATTTTCAACAAAAAAATATGACATCTCTACATGAATTTTCAATCGAAGGAAGAAAACAAAGTCTAATAACATTGTTGAATATAGATATAAGCTAATGAACAATTGAATTCCTAACCGAAAATACAGACTCCTCAACGAAATTGGTGAATTTTCAACAAAAGAATTAAATTTTTCACCGAATGATGCAACTTTGAACCAAAAAAGATGAATTTGTAACCAGATAGTACAATGTTTAACACAAAAATATTAAATTTAAATTAAAGGAGGTTAAATTTTATTATTGGATTCTATTCAAGGTAGTTGGATTTTATTATTGGATCCTATTAATTCCGTTGCCATTCATGTGGAAAAATGAGAAAAAAGGAGGAAAGAGGGGTAAAGGGAAGAGAATCTGTTTAACTTTTGTTTTTCTAGTGATCAGCAGATTTGAAAATATCTTAAGTAATAAATGTTTTTGACAACGACCCCCCTTCCCAAAGACTTTACATAATTTAAGCACGGTCTCTTAATTTCATTAACATTTCTGAACTAGCAATCTTGTATACTTTATTAACATAATAATTAAAAGATGTTTCTCTACTGATGAATCTTATATAAAATATCTTCTATAATAATTGAACGTTTCTATTTTTTTGGTATGCATTCAACTATTTTCAGTGCAATTAATTATCAGAACTACCGTATTACGGTTCTTCTGTCTAAATGAATCCCAATTTGGCAGTATGCCTGCTGGGCAACATTTATCACAAGAGTCTCCAAACTCGGAAATTTTTTGCTGATTAGTCTCAGTGTATTATTCTTTGAAATGGGAGATTGAGTCTAGGTCCTCTGCTTAAAAAATAGCAATCTTTCTTCATTTATATTCCTTCTATTCGCAAACCTGTTTCCGCATAATGGTTACTTCTTGAACTTACTCTATAAGATAATCTTTAACAAAGCTAAAAATATTTTACTTTTCAAGTCTGATCTTCTAATTTATCTGCTTAATCTCCAAAAATTCATAAAAGTGCTGCATCACTTTTTTGTCAAAACAGATTACAACATTAGGATAAATTATATTGCAATCGTAAATCCTTCCTAATCTTTCCAGGGTTGTATTTCAACAAACAAATAATTAATCTTATATCAAACAGTTGCATTTACATTGACATCGTTGAACTTACAAGCAAAAAAGACGAATTTTCAAGAGAATAGTTGAATTTTTAGCCAAATAGATGAAGTCCAACCTGAAATGATTTATTTTCAATCAAATGTTCAAATTTTAGAACAAAGAAGACTGAATTTCAATCACAAACACTTGCATTTTCAAACAAATATTTGAATCTTTGAAGCCAAAAAAGAAGAACTTTTTGGCAGACAGCTCCATTTTCAATTTAAAAAAATGAATCTTCATTCCAGGGGACATATTTTCTATTCAAAAAGATGAATTTGCAATAAAACAGTTGAATTTTTGAAAAAAATATGATCTTCCAACAAAATAGTTGAAGTTTCAACAAAACAATTAAATTTTCAATAAAATAGTTAAATTTTCAAGCAAAAGAGACAAATTCTCAACAAAACAGTTCAAGTTTTAAACAAATAGTTCAATTTTCATACAAAGATGAATTTTTAACCGAACGATCGAATCCTTAAACAAAAAAGCTTAAACTGCAAACAAAAGGAGTTGCATTTTCAATCAAATAGTCGAATTTTCAAGATAAGGAGACAAATTTTTGAGAAGACAGTTGTCTCTTAAAAATTCTCAACAAAAAATAGAATAGTTGATATTCTAATGAAGAACGGATTTTAATTTCAAATCACAATTTGTCGAATTTAACCAGAAAAGATAAATTCATCACGAAAAATCTTATAGTTGATATTTCAACAACAAAAAAATCAGTTTCAACGGAAAACAGTTGAATGCCACCAAAAAGAGGAATTTTCAACGCCATAGTTGAACCTACACCCCAAGCAGATTAATTTTTAATCAAGCAGTTGCAATTTTAACCCAAAAATATCAAATTTCTATCAAAAGGGGTACATTTTCATTTAACAAAGATTTTCCGTTCAAGTGAGAAAAAAAAGTCAAATGAGTTTTTGAAACCTGCTAAAAATTGTTAATTGTGTGAATTAATTGATAAACAAACACAGATTTTTGTTTATCGTCAGCTATCAGATTTGTTTCTTTTCAACAAAGTCAAATTCAAATAACTTGAAGGAATCACTTGCTTATGATACTTTATCAACGAATAATAATTTTTTATTTTAGAAGAAAGAATTTCATAAACATAATCACAACTTGACTACCTGTCAACAAACGGATGTGGGTTTTTGTTATAAAATCGACTGTTAGTGAGTAAGAAAGGACCTTATTCATTAGAAGACTGTCAGGCGACAACATTTGTTATTTATTTTAATAAATGTTATAAACAAATACAGATTTTTGTTAAGATAGAACCAGCAGATTTAGTTTTATCAACGACATTAACACGAAATAACTTGGAAGAATACTTCTCTTACTACATTGGAGAACAATAATTCTTCATTTTGTAACTAATTTTACAAACGAAATCACTTCTTGATTACTTTTCAACAAATTGATTTCGTCTTTTCACGGAGATCTGTACATCGAGAAGCACAATCATGTCAGCTAAAGCTACCAAAGAGAGTTAAAATTGAAATCGATAAAAAGAAACAATTGCTCACTCTTTGAAAATGACCGAATCGTGAAGTTTGTGGTAACAATTTTTCATGCAAAAAAATATTTTATCTTTCGATAATTTTATCATTGTTACCTTTATTATTATTTATAAATAAGGTTCTTTCGAAGTCACTGCCAGTTGCATCCGAAAAAAACCAACATCTTTTTGTAGACAAGTAGTCAACTTGTCAATTTTTCCCAAAAATGTTTTTAAAATGAACAATTATCCCTGGTTGGAAATCTGCTATTTGAAAATTGACAAAAATTTTTGTATTTAGACGTATCCAAATGAAAAGGTGCTTCCTCGGCAGAAGCAAATAGAAAGGTTCCTTATTTCAAAGAGCGCTGCTTTACTGATATCATGATGTCTTACATAAACACAATTAGTTGCATAAAAAATTCTTCCTTTCCAAAAAACAATTTTCACGAATGTCAACTTTGTTGTTTGATAAAAAATTAATAAGAAAATTCAATAATCGGCTCTACTTCGTCCAGAAAAACTGTTTTGCTCCTAATGAGAACAAAGATACACTACTGGATTTGAACAATGATGTTATTTTATTCATTTATTTTTTCACTCGAATATTAAATATTGTCGATAACTGGCTTATTATTTTCGGAGAAAGAAAAAAAAATCTGTCTCAGACCGGATTGGCACTGGTAACGCCACTATACATGACTGAAGAGTTAAATAATTACGCCACCGAGGCTATGGCAGATACTTTTTGTTTCTTCTATATCACACGGTGATACGTGGCTGCATTTTTCACCTTGCAAAATTTTTTTAACGAATACTTCAGTCTTCAGAATTTCCACTGAATCACAATATAAATTGAAGCAATGATGTTATTTTGTTGGCCAGGGAATTAATGATTTATTACGTTACATATTATATCGTGCCGATTACTGTTCTATTATTTTTTACGTTTCAATTTAATTCAATTAATTGTTAACAATAATGATTATTTCATTCCATTTTTTCACTATTTTTAATATAAATTTATATTCTGACTTGATGAATATGCGCCAGGCTTAAGTATTCATTAAAAAATGTTTCAAAAGTTAAAGTGATACAGATCGTCATCACATTGTGATATGAGGAAAAAAAGAAATGATTTGTCCCAACCTCGGTGGCGTAATTGGTTAACGCTCCACTCATGTTTAGTGGCGTTCCCTGCTCAAATCCGGGCTAAGACAGATTTTTTTCCCGTTTCTCAAAAAAGGTAGACCAGTTATCGACACTGTTTATTATTGAACTTTAAAAAAGTTGACAAAAATGCACCACTAAAGTTGGAAAATGTATTGGCATTTGAAGATAGTTCGGTTGTAGGCCGAAAAGATGCGGATTGAGGACGTATTCAGAGTTAGGATTAACGAGGGGATCGCACGATCTTCCCAAGAGAGCGAAACGATCCAATTAGAAGGTACGTATAAGTAAACTGGGCGCATAATCAGCAATTTGTATTGTCGAAGCTAAAGCGAGTGCATGCGCTTAGCGCATGCCATGTAAAAAGATATCAGCCCACTTAGTGGAATAACTTCATACAAGGAAAGAACCCACGAGAATACGCTGGGGACGCTCGATTAAGCTATGCAATCGCCAATTATCGGTAATTTGATCCGGTTATAACTCAATTTCAAGTAATTGGGCCGCCTCTTCTCGATTCTCTGCTGGGCCCTTGAGCGATGACGCGCCTTTAAAACGTCCGTCTCAAAGCAAATCTCTTCACATTCAGGATGTTCTTCTAACTTATCACGACTTGTACAAACTTTCTTCATCTTCTTCAAAACATTTCAACTAATCTTAAATCAAAAGACACATCAGACATATCAGTTTCTTTTAACAAAATCTAGTGAACAATCATCAGAAGGTGTATTATTTCTTGTGAATCTTCACTGGATATAAGCCAATACATTTAAAATGATCAAATATTTATTTGAACGGTCCTGGGACAGAAGGGCGTGAGTGCCAAAAACTCGGATTTTACAGGAGACACAAAAAACTGTCTGACTCTAGTACACTTAATTTTTTTTTTAAAACAAACTTGTGCTTCCAAACTATTACTTAGCTTTGACCCATAAAAGCAATATCCTAAAAATAGAGCTATTAATGAGCTCTATGGAATTGCGGAAAGATCGCTCATAAACAAGCAACCATCTGCAAAAAGACCGTTTTTAAAGAACGGAACATTAAAAAAACGCCGGACCTGACACAAAAAGAGCTACATAACTTTTTTACTTTTCAATTTCGCAGTAAATTCCAGATATGCTTTTTACCTGAAGTTGAACAAAAAGTTGTAAACAATTGACAACTAAAATTATCCGACGTCGGATAATTTTTATCGGGAGGTGTATTCACAACCGTATTCATAACTTTCTATGTAGTTGCACATTGTTTGCAACGTTGTTGTTCAAATTCAGATAGAAATATCTGTAGGATATAATTGGAAGAAAACAACAAAATTCTTCTATTAAAGTACCATTCTATAAGAAGGAACTTCTATCGAGAAAAACCATTGTCAATCGTGCGGCGCGTCTCAATAAATGAAAATATGGACAAGAAAGTACTTCCAAAATGTTACTTAACTCTATTCAATGATGAAACTAAAGGCAAAAACAATCTTTTACAGAGACATGGGTTGGGTCGAAAAAATTAGTTCAAGCCAATATAACGCATTTTAAAATTTTTAGACTTACGCTTTCGTGCCCGGGTTCCGTTATTTGTTTGTAACAATTGTTCAAAGAATTAGAAAATTTTGTTGGTTCAATAAATCTTTAGGAGAAGTAATGTGTGCATTCCTGCGAATTTTGACGGAATTTTATTTATAAAAACTATCTTCATCTGTTTAAAAGTTTCGGAAATGTGAATTTGTTTACAAAATTGTTGGAAAAAGTATTTTAAGGAATTGTTATTCAAAAGTAATGTTCAATCGGCTTCATGCAGAAATAGCTAACAACATAATTTTTTGAATCAATTTGTTTACAATATATACAATTGTTATTATTATTTAACAGCTCTTAATTAGAGATTGCTTATACATATTATGCAACTGAAATTTCATACAACAAAATATCCAAGCCTGTTTAATCATCAAGAAAGCATTTTTTCCCATAAACTTGTTCATAAGAAATTTATTTCATGATTGCTAACCAATGTAGGTTAACATTTTCAATGAGTTGTTCGGAAGTTTTTAGATTAATTTGAAATATTTATTAATTATTGCCCTCAGTTTGAACAAAATCAGAAGTTTGAAAAGTGTATTGCATGAACAATTCCATTTCATATTATGCATGAGGTTCAGCTTAGGTTATAAAAATGATTTAATATTTGGATATGGATATATCATTCTAGCTCGAAAATGAAGGGACACATATTTCACCGATTGACAAAAAATTGATCAAAAATCATCATCAGAAAATTGATTGTTTGACTACAAATTGACCCAAAAAAAAAAAAAAAAAAAAAAAAAAAATTAAGGAAAATCAGAGAATGTCTGCATCTTGTCTAATATTTTTGAAAATGGATTTTCTCAAAAACATCACTCTTTAAATTTTGTATTTCCTTTAGAAATAGATGGTAAGATGGTATTAGACAAAATGGGAAATTGTTGAGAGGTTAATGCTGCTTGTTTACAAACTGTACAAAAACAGTATTTTGTACTATTTATTATCCGGTACCACAACAGGTAATCCTCGATTGCATTATATAAATTATACAGCGTCTCCCTTCTAGAATGGGCAGAATACATTTTTTGTAACATTTTTGACCAAGAAACATTTTCCTTCTCACATTTTCTCCTCTTGGCAAGTGATTAACAGGATCAAATTTGAGGAATATTAGGTACATATTATCATAAAATACATATCTGAGTGGGATTTTTAGTAAATTCGTTTCCAACAATTTTAGCAAAACTGCTGCGATTTCATGATTTAAAAAAATCTAGAACTTTCGGATCAAATGGGAGAAAAAGAAATTCTACAACCTGAATTTCCAAATCCCTAAAATTAATAATAGAAAACTTGTAAATGATTGTCTCACATATAATACAAAATCATTCTAACAGAAAAAAAACTATACAAATTTTTTTTGTATTTGCAAATTCCACAATTTACTATTTTCCTGGATTTGAAATTTCAGAAATTTGGCATTCTCGTGGATTCAAAATTTTGGGAATTTATCATTTTCGACAATTTGAAAATTCGGCAATTTACTATTGTCAGCAATTTGAAAATTCGTGTTTTTAAATTTCGAATATAATTTTTTTCTGGTTGTCTTATTTTCTTTCGGAAATTTTCATTTTTCGTAATATTGGAAGAGTTCCAAGCCACAAGATCGTGAAGTGACAAATTACGAAAATGCGTTTTATAAACCTAAACTCATTCTTTTGACCTATCTCATCTCTTTGTAGAAAAAGATAGTCCGGTTTCATTTAGACGTGAGTCAAAATCCAAGTTTAGTATTTCTTTTAAGTGATTACTTTTTTTGCCTTCCGTTCAGAAATCGAATCAGGGATCCGGCTGGATAGCCCCAGTTTTAACCGGGCGCCTACCGGAGAAACTAGCTGTGATCGGGCCCAAACGTCACAGTAAACTGGTCGGTTTCCGGCTTCAATACCGGCAGGGACCCGGTCAGATAATCCAGCCACAGAACGGTTCAAAACTGTTGCTCAAGTAGAGAAATGAGCAACTTGATTTGACTTTACAGGATTATCGTAAAGAATACTGTCAACATAAAAAGACAGATCAAAATGACAAATTCTCGGCTGGATATTGACAAAATTTGTGTAGCATTGTTCTTAAGAGGCCTAGGAATTCCTGAGGCCACGCTGTGATTTGAGGTTTGGAAGAAAGGATCAAATGAATTCTGAATTGAATTCAGGTTGATATTTTTATTGTCGATCACGATCTAGTTTTTGTATTACGAGATGGCGCAAGTGCATCTTCGTTTGAAGTGAAAATCTGAAACTTTTAAGTGTCAACGAAAATACCAGATGCAGAGGCCATTGTGGTAAATTCGAAAGTGTACAGTTTGAAAACTGTCTGAAATTTCATGAAATTATAAGCAATGTAATAACTCTGCTGTTAAACTTTGCAGAACAGTAACAGTTTTATTAAAGAAGTCATAACACTAGAAAAAATTAAATTTTGTTTGTTTGGAGAATTTAAAGAACTCAATTTCTGTTACTGGCCCAATACACTTTTAAATTATATTTTCCGAATAATAATTGATCGAACACCCGTTAGTGAATCTTTGATTCTTTGCTTGTAATTCCTACAAAAAAAGTATTTCGACTTGTAAATAGAATACAAGAATTTTTTGTATCTCCTGTAAAATTGAAGTTTTTTCCACATTCAGGATTTCGAAAACTCGGCAAAATCGTATTACACTGAAATGTTATTAACTCAGTAAAGTGTGTTTTTTTTAAAATATTTCTTTATGTCTTTAATGGTTGGGAAGCAAATAGGGACGTAATGTGTCAATAAGGTGTATGAAGGTGAATTTGTTTTATAACGGGACTCGACAATTGCACCAAGAACTGCTCTGTTACTCACGCAGACGCTGATGCGTGTGGATGCAGACTCATCGATTACTTTCAAACAACTTTTTATTCTCGCTCGCGTTTTTCCGTCATTATCGGCGAGACGTCTGTAGATCTGTGACAGCGCGATGACCTTAAAAAAGGTTGATTGATCTTCTTTGAAAATCAGTGCCAGGGGTGTGTGATAATTTGACAACTTGACGAGGAATAGAAAGAGAGACTAGTTTTTCATCCCGAAGCGTTATCCGCTTGCTGGCTTATAAATTTTAACAGCTCGAAGCATAAAATGCCTCTGAAAAACCAAATACGCATTTCAAGATATGAGAAGAATTCTTTCTGAAATAATTTCTCAGCATTGCTTCCAAAAGAAAGTTTAGATTTGAGGAAGATACAACTATCACGTAATCTGTTCGACCGCTTGGTTATCTGATCTGATACTCTAGTAATCAACTCGTAATGCGGTGCAGTCCAAGTAATTCGCAATAATTCATTTGTAACCCGACGCAAACCACTTTTAATTCAAGGCAATCTAATTGTAATCTGGAGTATTGCAATTATACTCCGAGTAAATCCACTCTTAATCCAGGGTAATCCTATTATTACCAAGTAAATTTGAAGTAATTTAAGAAATCCAAGTAATTAACTTTTAATGCGCAGAGTAATCCAGGTGATTCGAAAAAATCTGCATAGTAGATCTAAATAGTTTTCACCTGTTTGCTGAAAATAAAAAATAAAAATTTCTCCAGTAGAAATTCAACTATTACAGTTGAAGATTTAAAAATTTTTATAGAGATTTGTCTTTTTCGGTAGAAAAATAATTTCCCTGCTTGAAAATTCCAATACTTGGTGAAACATTTATTTAATTCACAGAACATTTCACTACGAACTTCACCTACCTTACTGAATTCAAATTTTATTACGCACTTTTCAGTTGATAATTTATCTTCTTCAGTAGAAAATTTACCTTTTCGGAAGAAAATTTATGTATTTTGTTGAGAATCGTCTTTTTTTGTAGAAAATTATTCTCGTTACTTGGAAATTTATATTTTTGGTTAAAAATGGAACTATTTCTTATTGTACATTTATCTTTTCAAGTTGACAATTCAACTACTTGGTTAAAAATGTATGCATTTGTTCATTTTGTTGTTTGTTGACAAATTACTTTTCTAGCTTAAAAAAATCATTTTTTTAAATGCAAATTCAACTGCTTGGTCAAAGGTCGAACTACATTTCGTTTTTGGTTGTTGTAAAAATTCAATGAATAATACATACAATAATGAAAATAACTCATTTAAAAATGAAAATAACCCTCATTTATGCGCCCATCTAACTCCGTATCTATTTTTCCGTCGCTAGTGAATAGGCTACCCAGCTATACGTACTTGTCAACTTGTTCTAATCTCTTATCATCTAGGACAATGTTGCACATTGTTTTCTGAATTCTTCCTTCAAACACCATGATTGTTGTTTTATATACATCAATTTTGAGGCCCATGTTCTTCATGCTTGTATTAAGTTTATTCAACATTCTTTGCAAGTCCTTCATTGATTCTGCCATAACAATCTTGTGATCTGCGAAAGCTAACCCATGTACCTTCACTGTTTCGAGATCTATACCTTCTTCGTCGAAGAGGGCCATTCTTAGAAATTTATCCATGAATATGATAAATACACAGAAAAAAAAAGTCTTAATACAATACCAAATATGGGCTTGTTTTAAGGTGTAACAAAAAGAAGACAGCATTTGCTAAAAACTAGAATAGGATTAAGGCTTTAAAAGAAAGCGATTGAGGAACTAAAGTTGAGACGTGGCATGGGCTGAAAAGTAGTCGCAAGCCAGAATGTGGGCTTGAATGTAAATGCTATACTGTCTAAAACTAGCCGTAAGCCAAATCGTGGGCTTGAAGAAAGCGTTATCGCAGACTAAAATATAGGAGAAGGACTAAAGCAATAATAAATGCATATAATTTTGTTTCTTATCATGAGACTATAAAAAAATTTACATTTAACACTAAAACATACGAAACTCTTGTTTCATTTGCTGTGAAACAACCTAATTGCGATTCAATCATGATGTGAAGAGTTGTATAGGTTATAGGTGTCGAGACGAGAACCCCGACATATACGACTGCGTGAATAACATTAACAAGAGTATATAATGAGATGTACTAACCTCGATTATTGTTGAGAATATGTTAAATTAGGTTTAATAAATAGAGCAGGTTAAATAAGATATGATTTCACTTAATAAAAACTTATAATTGACGCATTTCGCATGCTTGGCGTGGCGTCTATTTTCCTGCTCCTGTCACAACTGCGAGAAGACGTTAGATTTTTGAATCTCGCTTCTAGAGGGCTAAACGTTAGCCTCAATATCGTCTTCTTTTTAACTGCGAAGATCTTGCTATCTTAATAAGTCTAGTGGGGCTTGTTTCAAGATGAATATTTGCAAAGAAGCCATATCAATGAATTCATTTTAGTTCTAAGCCGATAAGGCCTTCTTTTAAAACGATATTCATGCTCTCATTTAGTATTGGGCTTATTTTAAGGCAAAAATAAAAACAAGACCAACCCAACTTTAAGACTTTTTTTTTCTGTGTAGCCATGATTACATAACGCATCCTTGTTTCTCGCCTTGCATAACACCGAACCGGTGACTCACAAGGAAGGTACTCCAGGTGTCCCTCGCCGATTTGAATCTCCCTGATATATGTTGTAGTACTCGAAAAACTAAGTGACACGTATTTTTTTTTATCTGCGGAAAAACACTTTAAGGGGGTGAAACAACCCCTCAAAGATAGGGGTCGCAAGTGTCGATTGTATAGTTTTGTGTAGAAAAACAAAATTGATTTTGACCAAACCTACTGGGATAGTTTCCTCATGATGAAAGATGACTAACGTAATTTTCCAAAAAAAAAAAAAAAAATTAAGGGGGTGGACCACCCCTACATAGTTTTGAAGATGTGCTGAAAATTGCTAAATTCACAGGAAAAAATTTGAAAAAAATATATTTTGCACTTGAGACAAAAATAAAGTTGACGTGTTTCGCAAAAAAAAATTTGTAAACAAATTAATGGGGGTAGCTACCCCAAAACACTTTTTATTTTATATCTATGATAATATATACTTTTCATACACAAAAAAAATTTGGGAAATTATTTTTATAACGAAGGAAGTGAAATAGAGTCCATTCA
>CAKNXH010002453.1:528219-641189 GCA_932178445.1 Andricus quercusramuli
AAAATTGGGAAATTATTTTTATAACGAAGGAAGTGAAATAGAGTCCATTCAACATAATTAAAAAAATTACGCGGGGGTAAACCACCCCTACATATTTTAAAAGTTGTGCTGAAAATTGTTAAATTCACCGGAAAAAAGTTGAAAAAGATATATTTTGCACTTGAGACCAAAATAAAGTTGACGTGTTTCGCAAAAAAAAATTGGTAAAAAAATTAATGGGGGTAGCTACCCCTAGACACTTTTCATTTTATGTCTATGATAATATATACTTTTCATACACAAAAAAAATTGGGAAATTATTTCTATAACGAAGGAAGTGAAATAGAGTCCATCCAACGTGAATAAAAAAATTACGCGGGGGTGAACCACCCCTACATATTTTTAAAAGTTGTGCTAAAAATTACTAAATTCACAGGAAAAAATTTGAAAAAAATATATTTTCCACTTGAGACCAAAATAAAGTTGACGTGTTTCGCAAAAAAAAATTGGTAAAAAAATTAATGGGGGTAGCCACCCCAAAACACTTTTTATTATTTGGCTATGATAATATATACTTCTCATACACAAAACAAAATTGAGAAATTATTCTTATAACGAAGGAAGTGAAATAGAGTCCATCCAACATGAATACAAAAATCACGCGGGGGTGAACCACCCTTACATATTTTTAAAGTTGTGCTGAAAATTGCTAAATTCACAGGAAAAAATTTGAAAAAAATATATTTTGCACTTGAGACCAAAATAAAGTTGACGTGTTTCGCAAGAAAAATTTGTAAACAAATTAATGGGGTAGCTACCCTTAAACACTTTATATTTTGTGTCCATGATAATATTTATATAGATTCCATACGAAAAAGAAATTGGGAAATTATTTTTATAACGAAGGAAGTAAAATAGATTCTATCCAACAATAATAAGAAAATTTGCGCAGGGGTGAACCACCCCTACATATTTTTAAAGTTGAGCTAAACATTGCTAAATTCACAGGCAAACATTTGGAAAAAATATATTTTGCACTTGAGACGAAAATAAAGTTGACGTATTTCACAAAAAAAAATTTCCAAAAATAGATGGGGGTAGCTACTCCCAAACACTTCTTATTTTGTGTCTATGATAATATATACTTTCCATACGCAAGAGTAATTGGGAAATTATTTTTATAACAAAGGAAGTAAAATAGAGTCAATTCAACATGAATAAAAAAATTACGCAGGGGTAAACCACCCCTCAATATTTAGAAATTTGCTGAAAATTGCTAAATTCATAGGAGAAAATTTAAAAATATATATATTTTGCACTGTGGACTAAAATAAAGTTGACGTGTTTCGCCAAAGAAATAAAAAAATTAATGGGGGTAGCTACCCCTAACCACTTTTTAGTTGGTGTCTAGGATAATATATACTTTCCATACACATTATAAAATATCAGATTGTACGATTTTTCTTGCTAGATGCAAGTCTTATTTTGCAATTTTCTACATAATTGGGGGGTGGTTTACCCTTGCGTAATTTTTTGATTAATGTTGAATAGACTCTATTTTACTTCCTTCGTTATAAAACTAATTTCCCAATTTTTTTGTGCATGGAAAGTATATATTATCATATACACAAAATAAACTGTTTTTAGGGGTATCTACCACCATTAATTAGAAAAAATTCTTTTTGCGAAACAAGTGATTTTTATTTTCATGTCAAGTGCGAAATATATTTTTTTCAAATTTTTCTCCTATGAATTAAGCAATTTTCAGCACATTTTTAAAAACATGTAGGGGTGGTTTACCCCCGCGTAATTTTTTTATTCATGTTGGATGGACTCTATTTCACTTCCTTCGTTATAAAAATAATTTCTCAATTTTGTTTTGTGTATGAAAAGTATATATTATCATAGCCGAATAATGAAAAGTGTTTTGAGGTGGCTACCCCCATTAATTTTTTTACCAATTTTTTTTGCGAAACACGTCAACTTTATTTTGGTCTCAAGTCCAAAATATATTTTTTTAAATTTTTTCCTGTGAATTTAGAAATTTTCAGCACATTTTCAAAAATATGTAGGGGCGGTTCACCCCTGCGCAATTTTTTTATTAATGTTGAAAAGACTCTATTTTACTTCCTTCGTTATAAAAATGATTTCCCAATTTTTTTGTGTATGAAAAGTATATATTATCATAGACATAAGATGAAAAGTGTCTAGGGGTAGCTACCCCCATTAATTTTTGTACCAATTTTTTTTGCGAAACACGTCAACTTTATTTTTGTCTCAAGTGCAAAATATATTGTTTTCAAATTTTTTCCTGTGAATTTAGCAATTTTCAGCACATTTTCAGAAATATGTAAGGGTGGTTCACCCCCGCGTAATTTTTTTATTCATGTTGAATGGACTCTATTTCACTTCCTTCGTTATAGAAATAATTTCCCAATTTTTTTTGTGTATGAAAAGTATATATTATCATAGACATAAAATGAAAAGTGTCTAGGGGTAGCTTCCCCATTAATTTTTTTGCGACACACGTCAACTTTATTTTGGTCTCAAGTGCAAAATATATTTTTTTCAAATTTTTTCCTGTGAATTTAGCAATTTTTAGCACATTTTCAGAAATATGTAGGGGTGGTTCACCCCTGCGTAATTTTTGTATTCATGTTGAATGGACTCTATTTCACTTCCTTCGTTATAGAAGTAATTTCCCAATTTTTTTGTGTATGAAAAGTATATATTATCATAGACATAAAATGAAAAGTGTCTAGGGGTAGCTACCCCCATTAATTTTTTTTACAATTTTTTTGCGACACACGTCAACTTTATTTTGGTCTCAAGTGCAAAATATATTTTTTTCCAATTTTTTCCTGTGAATTTAGCAATTTTCAGCACAACTTTAAAAATATGCAGGGGTGGTTCACCCCTGCGCAATTTTTTTATTCATGTTGGATAGACTCTATTTTATTTCCTTCGTTATAAAAATGATTTCCCAATTTTTTTTGTGTATGAAAAGTATATATTACCATTGAGACAAAATAAAAAGTGTCTAGGGGTAGCTACCCCCATTAATTTTTTTACCAATTTTTTTTTGCGAAACACGTCAACTTTATTTTTGTCTCAAGCGCAAAATATATATTCTTTTTCAAATTTTTTCCTGTGAATTTAGCAATTTTCAGCACATTTAAAAAAATATGTAGGGGTGGTTTACCCCCGCGTAATTTTTGTATTCATGTTGGATGGACTCTATTTCACTTCCTTCGTTATAAGAATAATTTCTCCATTTTGTTTTGTGTATGAAAAGTATATATTATCATAGCCAAATAATAAAAAGTGTTTTGGGGTAGCTACCCCCATTAATTTTTCTACCATTTTTTTTTTTTGCGAAACACGTCAACTTTATTTTGGTCTCAAGTGCAAAATATATTTTTTTCAAATTTTTTCCTGTTAATTTATTAATTTTCAGCACAATTTTAAAACTATGTAGGGGTGGTTCACCCTCTTAATTAATTTATTTTTTTTTTGAGAAAATTACCTTAGTCACCTTTCATCATGATGAAACTTTCCCAGTAGGTTTGGCCGAAATCAGTTTTGTTTTTCTACACAAAACTATACAATCGACACTTGCGACCCCTATCTTTGAGGGGTTGTTTCACCCCCTTAAAGTGTTTTTCCGCAGATAAAAAAAAATACGTGTCACTTAGTTTTTCAAGTACTACAACATATATCAGGGAGAATCAAATCGGCGAGGGACACCTGGAGTACCTTCCTTGTCAGTTTCCCATAACCCTTACAATCGCTTTACTACCTGTTTATATTATTTTTATCCATTTCCCTACGAGTAAGTATTTTTAAGTATGTTTTACTGAGGGAACTTCAAAAGCTGATATCTATGTAATTATTGCAGTTGCTTTTATCTCCCTTTCTTCTGTATGTTGGTACGATAATCGCTTTTCTCCAATCGTCTTGGAATTCCGCCGTCTCGATACATAAATTTGTCAATTCGCACAATCTGTGAGGTATGTACTCGCCCCCGCATTTAGCGCTAATACTATCTACGCCAGCAGCCTTACTGTTTCTTAAGTTCTTAATCATATCTATAACCTCAGTGATACAGACTTTTTCAATTGGGTTTTCTAATGCATTATGTTCTGTTGCCCTATATCTTCACCTCCTAATGATTTTTCAAAAAAGTATTTTAAAGCATCTACTATGCACTTTGTATCATATAGCATATTACTTTTGCTGTTTCTCATGCTGACAAACTCTGTACGTTTACTTTTCTCCCTCTTTTTAAATAATAGTTACATGGTTCCTCCAAAGTCGTTTTGTATTCTCTTCTCTTCTTCTGTTCTGATTTTATCTTTACTTACTTGACTAGTCGTTCGACTATCCTCTTTTTGTGTCTGTAATCATTTTCTAGTATATTCATCTCCTCACCGCTAAGACCTGTGATGTTCAACGTTCTCTTGTACGTTTCTTGCTTTCTTTGTTGGGCTGCCTCAATTTGAGCATTCCACCATGCATCACCAGATTTTCTTCCCGCAACCGCCGTACCACATAGGGCTTCGGTGGCAGTTTTAACATATTGATTAAAATAAATTAAATTATTAGTCTCGAAGATGCCGTTTTCAGGGTTTCGTAGCTTCAGGCACTGCAAAAGGACATAAGAGCTGAAGTTTGAAATTCCAAAATGACATAAGCGCTTTTTGTAAATAAAAAAGGTATAAGCGACAACATTTGGGACAGTGAAAGGGTATAAACGACAAAGTTTAAAATTCTGAAAGAGCATAAGCGTCAACATTTGGCAAAGGAAAAGGGCATAATCGCTCAAGTTTGGAATTCCAAAAGGGCATAAGCACTAAAGCTTGGAATTCCAAAAGGGCATCAGCACCAACATTTGGCACAGCAAAAGGGGATGAGAGCATAAAGATTTGGAATTTCGAAAGGGTATAAGCCCTGAAGTCTGAAGTTCCAAGGAAGCATACGAATTAACATTTGGCAAACCAAAAAGGCATAGGCGTCAAAGTTTGAAATTTCAAAGGGGAATAAGCGCCAACGTTTAAAATTCTAAAAGAGCATAAGCGCCAATATTTGGGACAGAAGAAGGGCATGAGCACCAAATTTTGAAAATCAAAAAGTACATGTGCGACAACCCTTGGCACAGCAAAAGGAGATAGGCGCCTAAGTTCGAAATTCTAGAAGGTCATAAGCGCCAACATTTGGCAAATCAGAAGGACATGACCTTCAAATTTTGGAAATCAAAAAGGGCGTTAGGAAAAACATTTGTCACAGCCAAAGGGCATGAGCGCTCAAGTCTGAAATTCCAAAAGGACACCATCGACAATATTTGGCACAGTAAAAGCGTATAAGTGCAAAAGTTTGAAATTCCAAAAGTGCACAACTTGATTAGGGGGTTTTCAAGGAAAATAATTTCAGGCAATAATTTTGAAAATTTGTTTAACAAATTTCTACGGTTGAAGAAAATATTTTTATTCAAATTTTTTTCAAAGAATTTTTGTTTCCAAACAATTTTTTTTCAACATCTTTTTCTTCAAAAAATTGTTTTCCTAATAAAATGGTTTGTTCAACAATTTTATTCTAACATTTTTTTTCATAAAGTTTTTTTACATATTTTTTAAAGAAGTTCAAAAGTTCTCTTACCATAAATTTATAAACTCTAAGTTTTCCCAGAAGTAAAAAAGGAAGTTTACTCTTCTTCAAAATCAATTTTTTTTGCTCTTGAAACTTTATCATTTTTAGTTGAAAATTCAGCTATCTGAATCGAAAATAATTTTTTTTATTTCATATTTTTGTTCGCGAATTAAACTACTTTGGTAGATTGAACTGTTTGGTTAGAAATTAAACTATTATTTTGAAAATTTAGTTATTATCTTTGAATGTAGTTCTTTAAAATTAATTCATTTATCATAAAATTTAGCTATTTCATTTTTGTTTCGAAATTTTTCCTTTAAAATTCAAAAATTAATTTATTTGGTAGAAAATTCATCTATTTGGGTACAAAATTATTCTTTTTTCTAATAATTCATCCTTTACGTTCAGGACTCAACTATTTCTTTGAAAATTCTTTTTTTTTCGTAATTATTAAAAATGATTCTTTCCTGTCTGAAAGTTAACTGTTTTCTAAAAAATTCCACATTTTAGCTTGAAAACTTTACTATTTAACTCAATCTAACTTAATACAGCTTACCTATTAGCTTGAAGTAAATATAAGATTTAAAAGATGACGCTCAGTCAATTTGTGTTTTTCTGCAAGTTTCCTAATGCATTATCAGCACTCACGCGACCGACAGCGGTGATCGCTGACCAAAACTTGACGCAGACATGCTTGGACACTTTTAGTCATATCTCAAAAACCAATTAAGTTTTTTCAAGTTTAATTGGCTTTGTTTAAAGATAAGACTTTAAAAACTGTGTGGTATAATTTCCAGATTTTTGCTCAATTTTCTTATAGGCCATGCAATGAGTTAAAATCGAGGTACAGAATTCAAGAAATTCTTGATTTCTTCTAAACTTCTCACATGATATATTCTTTTAAAATCTCGGAAATACATTTATTCAGGTTCATTCGGCGCAGAATTTCATTAGCATTCCAGCGGTTCAAAAAAAGAGTTTTTCGCTCCTCTTTTGGACGAGTACTAATATTCGAAATTTTGGCGCGAGATGCAAAAAGGAGATATAAAATTATTTTGCTGGAGTGGGGAGGGCCCTGAGCACTTGAGAATAAAGTTTCGAACTTTTGCAAAAAACGGGTTTTTCTCGGATTAAAATATTTCGCCTTTTTTCACTTCAACTCGCGACAAAGTACGCATTGACACCTTCTGTGACTGATGACGGTAACAAAAGTGGAAATGTTTATTTGAAAAAAAGTTAATATTTTTTTGCCGAGGCGTTGCACAATTCGTGCATGAACAATATTGATCGCTCCAGGAGTCGCGCGAATTTTGAGCAAGAAAAAACTGTCAGTGAGAAAGCTGGTCAGGAAGTTTCAAAGAAGTCTTCTGGAAATTTTTAGCTTTAATTGAAATAGTAATTAACAATCTGTAAATGTTTCAATTTTCCGGCGCGATCGATTATCTCCTGCGTAGGCAGCGCCAGGCCCGGTGAGCCGTTGTTGCCCAGAGTTAGGTGAACTCCGCGTTAGAATACGTTAGAGAATTCTTTTGTTTCTTTCTAATTGAAATATTCAAACGTTATCACTTTTAGAGACATGAGCTTCATAAAATTCTCAAAAATAAAGAATCTGTACAAGTTTCCTTCCTTGTATCCCGCGTGTCCTCTGTCTCGCCACTATCTGTAAACATACCTGCATACACTTTCTGATTTTTTAAACCAAAAATAATCGTTGAAATATTACATAATATTTTCTTTTTTCAAAGTTATATCTGAATGCGTACACGGAGAAAAAAATCCGGGGTTTAGCGCAAGAGAGTTCAAGGCGCTAACGCATGGACTATTCAACAGGCGCATATCGCAGGCGTCTCTTGTTTTATTTCCAAGAGCTTCCACGGACTTTCTCGGTGAGTCTCCTTGTGATTTGCTTTTAGACCACGCCGTCTGCCTGTTGACACGTTCGCACCACTAAATGTTCGCAAGTAGACTCACCGAGAAAGTGCGTGGAGGCTCTTGGAAATTTTGCTCGCACTTTTAGAATTAATGCGTGACAAATGTTCACGCGCTAATCCCTACATTTTTCTCTCCGTGTATGATGAAGTCTTTGAAAAAATTTCATATTATGAATGCAGTGACGGTTATTACTTGAAAAAATTAGAGATCATTTTAGAATAAATCTATTATTGTTTCAAAGTGATAATCGTAAGTTTCAACTAAAGAAAGTCTGGTCAAATTGGCCAATATATTTACTTAAGATTATATTCTTAATCAAAGTTGAAAATCTTGTATTTCACGTGTTTCTTTTAATAATTAATACATACCTACTAATTAAAATCTCATCTAAATATAGTATTTCCACATTAATTTTGATATTTTTCCTATAATTTGCGAAAAAGTCCCAGTTTTTCCACCTGTTTTTGGTGTAAAAAGTGACGGATTTTTGGACGCAATGAAAAAAGTAAATGGAAGCAGTGAAAAAAGTGAGGCACAGTGAAAAAAGTAAATAAAGTGCAAACTACTTCATGTTACTCCGGGTGTGTTCGTGCTGCCTCGGGTGTGCTGGTGCATCGTGCGCAGCCAACTTCATTCCATTTTCCGACTCCGTCCCTTACCTAAAACACTGTCAGTTTCTCCGAAAATACGGTGTTATTATTGCGTCAATCGACAAAAAATCGCCTTCTTTTCACACAAAAAACAGGTAAACAAAAACTAGCACTTTTTAAACAAATTATAGAAAAAGTATCGTGTACCACACATTGAAAAAGCGACGATTTTTCAACTTGTAGCACAATATCCTATTATTTGTCTCCTGTGAGTTTATTTATTACATATTTTTATTTTGATACTACCAAAAATTCAACACTAATGATTCTGAATGATCACTACCTACATTATGTAACTGAGAATGAATCCTGATTTTTCGTATTTTAAATAAAAATTATCTGTATCGGAAAGTCCTCTGCGACGGCGCAGAAATCGCCATATATATTACCGATTACCGACTAGGGCCTGATCCGATGTGTACTATCTGGTCCCGATGGGAAGAATTCTGTGGCCCTGACTCGTACCCGTGTGGAAAAATTTCGTGGCGCTGTACTGTTTCTCTCTAGTCCACCTTGAGTCGACATTGGCGCGCCACAGACTGCCTGTCCAGCGGCTAGACTGGGATGTAACGCTCGGATCGACTAGTTTCTAGACAGATAGGCTATTTTGATAAAAAATAATGAATAATTAAATAAAATAATTATTTTGTATGCCATAAAAGTCCAATATATAGATTTTGCAGTTGATTAAAAATATAAAAAAAGTTTTTGTGCACGAAAAAATGAAGAAATAAGTTTCCGCATATCACTTGTACATACGCCGGGTGTCGAACTTCTGATGTAACTTCCTATTATATTGTTGTAACTTTGTCCCGTCGCCTTGACACCTCGGCCATCTAAAAGTTAAATTTTTTTCCATTTTGGTCGGATATGAATTTCAATTCAGTACATCCTAATATTTATTTCAATAAAACATGAACAATTTTCAAACAATAAAAGTGCTTGATATGTGAATAAATCATTGAAAAAAATAAAGTTTGTATGATTTTACTTGCGATTAGGCTACGAAATAACGATTGTTTATTATTTCAAATAATAATTAATACGTGAGGCTTCATTATCATTCACGCAACCAATAAATAATTCAAATAGATTGAATAAATCATTTATAATAATATTTGATTTTCTGGAATATCATTAATATTATACATAGCATTATACATATTATGATTATTATGAATTAAATATAAATTTATTATAACTTCACTATATAATTAAATTAAAAGAAAATGTTTTTAAACATTCTTGAAAAAAATCGTTCTTAAGAATACAGTTCTCGTATTAAGATTTCTTTCACCTTCAACAATTATTGTTTACTATCTAAAATATGTAGTAGTGTATAATTAAGTATTGCTTGAGCATTTGTGCAATTGTTTATTGTAATTTCCTAAATTTTTTATTCAAAAATTATTATTTTCTGAATTCACTTCTGTAATTTTTTTTTCAAGTCCAAAACGTGATTCTGTCTAGAAACTAGCTAAAATGTGGACAATTTTTATATATTGAAATTCGTAACGAACTCCTAGATAGCGCCAAGACTGGGACTAGACAGCAGAAAGGTATGAATCAAACACGTAGTAAAACTAGACAGCTCCAGTGTAGCGCCAGGCTAGTATTGCGTGAATAGACAGGCTTGAGAAAAACTGTACTGGCCTTAGCATGATGCAAGAATGCCACGAAATTGTTCCACACGGGTACCAGACCAGGCTATGTACTGTGACGTCATTTAGCCTCTTCGCAGTGCCATCTTAAGCCATATGCGCTAGATGTAATATAACCACGAACATAACCTTAATTTTTGTTTTCCTTCGTGGTGTTGTGTTGAAAATGTGCTGGGAGTGTTCGACCGTATAATATATTCTTAACACATTGATAATAAATGCCAAAGTGAAGGAGCACACCGCGAGTTCGCAAACATCGTGCCATCAGCAAAATTCCGTATTTACGTGATGAAAACGAACGCAACGAAGATAAGTCTTTTATATGGTATTATATTTTTTATGGTATTATTAAATTTTATGGTATATTTAATTGTATTGTGCTGGATTCAAGTTCTAACCTGAACAGTCGATTTCCTCATTTTAGTCAAAAAAAAGTATTATTCGATATTTTTCCGCTCAGTAGCGCTTTTTTGTAAAAGAAGTAGTGGCAACTTTGAGGTTATATTTTGAATTCTACGTCTAAAGTTATGCATGTTATCGCTTCAGTGGCGACATAAGAGTTAATATTTGTGGATTAAAATGAGGAAATGTAATTTTGAGATCAGATTGTACTAATATTGCAAAACAGTTTCATGATGTTGATGTTGATGCAGATAATAAGGAAGAAATGAATGATGATGTGAATCGTGAAGAGGAAGTGCTGCCCTACATGAGCACCTTCTTCTGAAATGCAAAAGACTGGGGCGGTAATCGGAAGCAGAGGTCCAAATAACCATTTTTTATTATTTTCAAGGTGTATTAAAAATAAAGCTTAATTCTATTAATTTGGCTTTTCATTTAATATGGTGTTGTGAATATTTTGAAGGATTTTAATTCCTAATAAAAAAGTAAATAATGCGGCTAGACTCGGGTAATTAATAGGGGCCAGACTGGGGGCAGATCGGGCGTTTGATCAGGCCCCTAGACATGGTTCCACTGTGGCTACGTGTTTCATGATTAGTCTGGCCCTGACTCGATTTCCACATCAGGGCCCGATATGAACGATTCTGGGCCCGGTCGGGGCAACGGCGAAATTTCTGTACGGGGGAGTTACACCTAACGATGTGTGGCCGGACCGCAGCCTACGCGACAGAAAACCGATCGCGCCGGAAAATTAAAACATTAACTGTTTGTTAATTACTATATCAATTGAGCTTTCCAGTGAAACTTTCCAGAAAATAAAAAGCTTTAGAAAAAATGCCAGAAAACTTCTTTGAACCTTCCTGACCAACTTTCTCGCTGACAGTTTTTGCTTGCTCGAAATTCGCTGGACTCCGGAAATGATCAAAGTTTTTTTGTGCACAAATTTTAATCATAGAAAAAACCTTTTTTTTGTCAATCATTCAAACACTAAAAAAGCTACAACTTTTTCACTATGAGAAAAAGATGCGGCATTAAATTTACTCCAGCAAAATGATTCTATATATCCTTTCTCCGTAAAGACTCAAAATTCTCTACATTTTTTAGTTATTTGCATATTGAATTTATAAACGTCTGTCGAATTCCTTAAGAGGATTTTGATAGTTTTATGTAGGTATAAAAATAATTTTCTAAAGGAAGTGGTTTCCTCGTAATAAAATGAAATAAATAGTATTAATGTAATGGTGGTAAACTGGTTACGTCGGCGGCTGGTTCGCGCCCGTTGACAAATTTGACAAGACACGCAATCGATCGCTCTTAACGGGCGCTAATCGATACAGCGATCGAGTCATTAGGGCTCTCTCGTTTCACCGGTTAGCCAGAGTAGTGGATTAGCTTTTCGATCACGTCTGCTCTCACGGAAATCTGCTGGCTTTTCTCTGATGCGTCGCACTTCGACACAGAATCCGCTGGATCGTCAAAGATCTATCGTCCCGTTGTTTCTTGCAAAATTGCGAATAACCGGACCCACGTGGTCCTTTCTCGGCTTCCACTTTTCCTTTTCTAAGCTTCTCAGTCCTCGCTTTCTGAAATGTCAAACGCCAAAAGAGGAGAAATCTTTCGCGACACGATCCATCCTTCGTGATCTGAACGGAAGATAATGCACTCCATCAAAGCCAATTTCTACGAATTATTTATTTCCTGCGTATCCATTTAGATGCAAGTGAATTTCAATCATCGAAAATTTCACTTGAGCAATAAACAATAGGCATTATGCATGGGTTTCAAGTGTCTTTTTTTATATTTTTCAAATTAAAATATGAAATCAAAATTATTTCCAAATTTTGTTTTCATATATGAAACACAATGAAAGATAATTGATAAAAATTTACATATTGACTTCAGGCTTGAAATATAATATTTGAAGAACATGGGAATACATTGGCATTTAATTACGAAAATATTGGTCTGTACGATACAATATGATTATGATTCAAGCAAATTTGTCTTCACAGTAAATAATAATTTTCAAATTGGTACGAAAATGAATATCACCCTGATATTAATGATAAGCAGATTAAGAGCATTTTGATCGGTCGGAGACAATTTTTATTTCCCAGAACAATTCTCTTCTTATTACGAAAAAGAAATTATCATTGAATCAAAAAAATATTGGTCCACAAACAGGCGATGCAATACTTTTTTGATCCAAGAAAATTACCTATATTCTTCAAATATTGTAAATATTATTTGAATTTCTAATGATTTTGTATTACTAATAGGAATTGTAGACTAAAAACACTAACATAACAAAAAATTGTTCAAGATTAAAAATCTTCTCTTGAATCTATTTTTTTGTTTAAAATGGCCGATTATTAGTAAAAAATGTTAGCATCACTTAAAATTGTTAAAAAAACTTTAAATCTTCTTCGAAATATTTCACGTTTAATATTTTATTTTAAGAGATGTTCGCGTTTTTGTAAACAATGATCGAAAGCATCAATTTTGAGGTTTTTATGGGAAATCATACTGCAATCTGTGCTTTATCTCGTGAAATTATACTTATATCCCGAAAGTGACAAGAAGTGGGTAAATATTCTACTTGAAGAAAAAATATAACGCCTTGAGTCTAGGGCTCCAAATTTTGGGAATTTATCCGGCGAGATGTCCCTACGCGTAACTCAATACCGGCAAAGTGGGCCTTTTTCTTTCGAAACTTCATATATCATTTGAGAAAAAAAACAACAATTTTTGACGAAAAACACCAACATAATCTAACATTGTCAATAGATGCTAAATCTGTTTCAAATTCTATTGATTTTTTTTATTTCCAATTTTCGATGTAAAACGCCAACGTAAATCAAAATTGTTCAAAAATTATTAATCTTCTTTCAAGCCTAATGACTTTTCAATAAAAATTTGAACTCCCAACGAAAAACACTAACAAAATCCGAAATTGTTTAATCATGTGAATTTTATTATTTTAAACAAAATTTATATGTAAAAATGCCAGTTTCAAGTGGAACGCACCAACATGATGTAAAGTAGTTGGAAAATTATAAATATTCTTTTAAATACAATCATTTTTTATTTTGTTCGTGATCCATAAGTTTTTGATTGAAAGTACCGATTTCCGGAATAAATTGCTCACAAAATACGAAATTGTTAACGCAATGAAAAGCCAATCAGATTTTTGAAAGCAATGATTGCGAGATTTTTCAGACACATCGTTATATCACTCTTTGAAATAGGAAAAGAATAGACAAACTTCACAGTTATTTGGAAATAAACTTTTATTTTTTCAAAACTGATTTTTTTTAGTGTCGGCAATTTTTTAACAAGAAAAAAACTCTGTAAACATGTGGTTCATATTACCATCTATGTTTAAACTAAATATAAAATTTAAGAAATAGGGTCGTCGAGAAAATACATTTTTAAGTGTTTTAGAAAAAATGCTGCCACTTTGTAATTTGAAAATTTTTAATTTCACGTTGAATGAAAAAAAATCCTGAATGGTTATGCTTTTTCGAAAAATTCCGCATTTTGAACGAACTTTCTGTCAATATTTAAAAATTCGCAGCTAATTTTCTTAATTTGGTTTAAACCATAAAATACGGGTTCCTTTATTTTCATCAGAGATTGATATATCAAATCACCAAATTATTTCAACACCATGACCTAGAATTTTCTTGAAATTTTGCCTGATTTTTAGTGGAATTGGTCAATAGAGAAGTGTATAGAAAGATTTAATGTCAGGCAGATTAGACAAAGTATTAGATTCATCTTGATCCCATTCTGCGTCAGTTTTTGCTAATTCTCTTTTAAATTTATTTGTCCAATAATAAAGAATCATATAGAACTGTATTTTGATGAGATTCTATTAGTATAATAAAGAATGGTGGGCAGTTGTTGATTTTCAGGAAATCTACTTTTTTGAAATAGAAGTATAAAGTTCATGTTGCGTAACTTGATATGAGAAACGTGATTTCACGGTCGAAAAGCGTAGCATTCCTGTAATTCCCATGGTAAACCATGGATTACGTGGCCCGGGTTCAAGCGTTCGCAATTATCCAATTCCTTCTTCATGCCATGTAACATCTACTCATGTATGAGCCATTATATATGTTCTTAGAGTATGTCTTCCATAAGGCCAGTCGGTAAGACTAACAACTATTATATTTTTACAAAACTCATTAAATTGCATTCACTTCAGAGACATACAAGGAACAATGTTCAAAAAATCGAAGCTACTCGAAAATTCAAAAAGTAAGACTTTGAATCAAAATGAAGTCAAACTTATTTGTGTTTAAAATCAAAGTACTTAGCCTACCAGAATAATCTTTCATTGAATACAGATAACGTGTAGAAATGAACTAATTTCCTTTTGATCTATTCCATAAACTGAATATTTTCCGACAAAATAAATTGCTCGAATGAAACATTGAAGCCGGGTGACGAAAAAACTTCGTTTTTAAAATTCCCTGAACTTACACTGTTTTTTTTTCGCTGACGATTAATATTCAATTACCAGCATTTTAATTTTGTAAGATTTCTAACACAGAATCTTTCATAAAAAGGACAGCTAATTTTCAGAAAAAAATTTTCTAACTATGATCCAAGAGGATGAATTTTCTGTCCAAATGGACAAATTTTCAATGAAACAGTTGATTTTTTCACCAAAAGGTGACTTTCTCACAAAACTCTTGAATTTTCTATCTAAAACAATAAATTTTCAACAACAACAACGAATTCCTAATTATTCAACTTTCAAGCGAAAAGAAAAAAAAGATTGATTTTTAACCCAAAATGAAAAAGTTGATTTTCCACTTGACAAATTAATTTTTAGCAAAACAGAAAAAACTATTCTTCAGAAACAAGTTAAATTTTTAACGAAATTTAATTAAATTAAATTAAAACAAATTCTTAGCCGAAAGGCAATGAGTTTTCAACTATATACCTTCATTCTTAACTAAGAAAAGGTCAATTTTCATTAAAAATGAAACAGGTACATGTTTTAATGCAAAAAAATTGATATTTTACCCATATGAAATTAATTTTTAACAAACCGAAGAGAAACATTCTTAACTGGAATGAATAATTTTGAAACAAATGGTTAAATTCTAAACCAAAAACATGAATTTTGAACAAAGAAAACTAATTTTCTACTGGAAAAAATGACTTTTCAACCAGGTAGTTAAATTTTTAAACCAAAAAAGGTCAATTTCTAACAAAAGGTAAAATAGTTCAATTTCCGCTCGAAAAAATTGATTCTCAATAAAACAAAAACAAATTTCCTACAATTATTCATAGAGTCTTTTACAGAAATTTTATGACTTCCAAGTTTTTTTATTAGCTGACTTTTTCCTATAAAGTAAAAAAACAAATCTTTGCATTTCAATAACATCATTTTGCTACATGAAAAAACTGTTGTTTGTAGAATCTGATATTGTATTCATTTTTACAAAAAAACAATACAAAGCCAGGACATAGCTTCAGTATTGCAAGAATTAATATTGTGAATATTTAATTGTAAACTTCATAATTTCATTGGAATAAAATTAAAAAAATGATTTAATAATTTTTCTAACACCGAAGAAAAGTTTCTCTAA
Organism: Andricus quercusramuli; assembly: GCA_932178445.1. Lineage (NCBI taxonomy): Eukaryota > Metazoa > Arthropoda > Insecta > Hymenoptera > Cynipidae > Andricus > Andricus quercusramuli. The sequence goes on from CAKNXH010002453.1 coordinate 544,096, forward strand.
TTTATAGAAAAGACTGTGATGTTTACGAATGACGATAGGAAAGTTATTCTTCTTATGTGCATTTTATGTATTTCTCAATTTTCCTATCAAAAGTAGGAAAATATACGCTTGTCGTAAGAACAAAATAAAAATTATAAAGCGCTGAAAGGTCAACTTATAGTTTCAAACATTATAAATTATATACGTTAAACATAACATTTGACATTCATTTGATATTCTAAGATAAAACAGATTATGAAATTGGGAAATTCGGTGGTCCTCATCAGCCTCGGCGCGATTTTTCGAATGTATTCTTTATTCATTATTCAAAAAATGTTCATGAATACAACTTTTGTCAATATTATTCAAAAATTCTACTCAGTAAGAATTTTTCGAATTACTTTTTCGAGCAAAAATTGACTTCCTTCAACTTTATAATGTTTATCGCAAATATATTGTTTCAAAACAATATCAATAATTTTTTTTATTACTCATCAATCATATTTGGAACACGAAGAATTAAAGAGGCTTTTCGAACAAAATATAGTAATTTTGATAAGATTTTTCAAGCAAAACAGTGATTCATCAAAGGAATATTTGCTTCGAAAAGTAAGAAATTCGATTAAAAATTCAATTGTTTGGTTGAAGAACCTCGTCCATATGTACTTCTTGTTTGAAGGGCATTTGTTAAATATTAGGAAGAAATCAATAACTTTTATAAAAAATAAATTTGTCTACGAAAAACATGTTGAAGTTAGAAGAAGTTAGTTTTTCCCTGAAAAAAGTCATTCAAAGAGTTATATATGGAGTTATGTACAGAATTTTGACAAATTATTGAAGTAAATTATTTTTGATAAACACTTGATGAATTGTTTTTCGCCACATTATACATGGCCTAAAGCGAATATTTCAAAGTTGATTTTGAAAAATTATTGAAGTAAATTATTTGTTATAGACACTTGCTGAATTGTTTTTCGCCATATTTTACATGGCCTGAAGCGAATATTTCAAAGTTGATTTTCTCGGAGACGATGCTGAAGCGCATATTATTTCTTTGGCATATTGATACACAGGTTATACCTGAGTTTTTTTGAGACAAAAGGTTATTTATACCTTTCACAAAAAAATTATGAACTAAAACTGAAATTCACAATTGACAGTCTCCCTTGTGAAGACCAATTATTAATTCTGAAGTTTATTCATAATTGATATGGGAAAAATATTTCTTAATATCGCTGTGGCAATTAATACTAATGTTTCCAGTATATCCTAACTTGTCATCGAAAACTTGCAAAAAAAAATATTATAATACGAAATCTTGCAACCAATAGTTTCTCCGTGTACCTATAATAAAATTCTTGAGTGCGGCATTTGAGTTTAAGAAGAAAATATTTTCCCAAGCATGAAACGTGGCATAAATTACAGTTTACGAATCATCCCTCGGACGCACGATCTTCTAGGTGGCGCCAAGCCGTGGCGTCGTCTGACCGAAAACGTTATTACTACTTCATCGCATTTGCAGTTTGCACCAAAAGGTCCATTACACACAGTCGGGATAAGACACGCAAGTCAGTGTACTAGCTCATATTTTACTATCGTTTTTTATGCCTCGAAAGCATCAGCATATAATTGGCTGTTCGTCTATTCTGGAGTATTTTTCACCGAAATCATTAAATACACGCACGTCTTCTTCTTCATACAAAAGTCGACTGAAGTCGGGAAACGTCTTCATCACGTCTCGCCTCTCGCGCTTTCGGCGAGCCACGTACCAGTATGGTATATATTTGCTTTTCTATTGAGTATCCGCCGAGGGGAAAACAATTCTGGTAATCCGCTGGACCGATCGGTTATATATGAACTGGTGATCAGGTGTAATCCTGGTAATCCAGTGTAATCCAGCATAATAAACTTATATTCCATGTATAATTTAGTGTAATCCAGATTCGAATTGTACTCTAGGTAATTCGGTGTAATTCAGGTTATCCAAGTAATTAACTTGTAATCCAGAGTAATCTATGTAATCTCGGTTTAAAAAGTCAAATATTACCATGGAAAATTAATTTCTTTTGTTTGAAAAATGTAATATAATGCAAAACAATGTCAAATTATATTGCTTGAAGTTCATAGTTTCGGTTCGAAATCAATTTTTGTAACTTAAAATTCAACTATTCTATTATGAGTTGAAAATTTATATATTTTTTGCTTGAAAATATAACTATTTTTTTGAAATTTTTTGTCTTATAATACATTTTTTAAACTGAAAATATGAATAGTTTATTTTCAGTAAAATGTTGTCGTTTTTGGTTACAAATTAATATATTCCGTTCAAGTTAGAGATTCTTGATTTCAGTTGAAAATTGTTTGGATAAAAATTTGTATATTTCTTGGAAAATTGATTTTCTATAATTAATTGATTTCTTGAACTGAAAAATAAAATAGTTCATTTTCAGTGAAAACTTGTCTTGCTCAGTTGAAAATTAATGTATTTTTTTCAAATTTTTTTTTGTGGAGAATTAAGATTTTTCAAATTTAACTATATGATGCCAAATTAAACTATTCTGGTGAAAAATGTGACAATATTGTTGAAAATTGATTTCTATTTGTTCCAAATTCTTTTTTATGAGTAAAAATGTAACGATTCCACTTCTGATTGACAAATAACCTTTTTAGTTGAAAATTGATGTATTTTGTTGAAAAAATGTATTTTTTTGTAGAACATTATTTTTTTATTGTTGAAAGTTCAAAAGGTCAGAAATTCATTTTTTGGCTGAAAAAGCATTACTTTAGTTGGAAATTCATCTTTTCATACGAAAGTTTAGCTATTTGATTACAAATTTAATTTTCCTGTGAAGAATTAATTTTTCTAATTTATACATTCATGTAATTTCTTGAAAATTCGTATTTCAGAAAGAAAGTCATTTTTTTGGTTAAAAATGCAACTGCCCACTTTGAAACTAATCATAGTTTAGGAATGAAGTATATTGTTGATAATTCATCCTTTTTATATTATACTGAAAAGTTTTTCATTTAAAATTCCAATCTTTTTTGTTTCAAATATCAGCTATTACATTTTTCATAGAAAATTATTATTTTCGGGTTTTAAAAATTCAACTGTTTCGTAGATATGCTGCACCTGTTAGACTCACGAAAAATTCCTTAATACTAGTCAGTACCAAAAACTTAATCTTCATGGAGATAATTCAACTACATATTTGGCTGAAAGTGTATTCACCTATTTTGATGAAAATTCATCCTTATTAGTGAAAAATTAATTTTCTTGCTGGGTAAATCAACTATTTGGTTAGGAAATAATGTACTTTGTTGAGAACTTGCTTTTTTTCTTGAAAATTAACCTTCTTGGTTGAATATCCATATTTTTGTTGGAGATTCAACTGTTTCGTAGAAAACTTGTCTTTTCAGATGAAAAATTCAACATTTTGAATGAAATTTTATTATGTATTGATCAAAAAATCTTCCTTGCTTGAGAATTTGTACTTTTGATTGAAAATTTTTCTTCTACTAAAAATTTAACTCTCCCAAAATCAGGTGACGTTGTATATTTTTTAAATGAAAATTCAACTACTTGATTAAAGTTGAACTGTTTTATTAAAAATGAAGGTTTCTGGTTGAAAATTCTTGATCTGAGTTGATATTTATTGTTAAATTCTTTTGTTTGTAGAGGATTAAGATTTTTGCTGGAAAATTAATCTTTTTGGTTGAAAACTGAACTTTACACATTTTTATTTTATTTTTTTATTTTTAGTTTTACAAATTCAACTATTCAGTTAAAAATTACACTATTTGAGTGCAAAATTAAACTACACATTGGTGAAAAATTCAACAAATTGGTTGACAACTGATTTTCTTTGGAATATTTTTTCAACTTCTTTACTTTGAAATGAATCAATAAGAGTAGGGCCTCTACGAATATTTGACTTGAACTGAACGTTTCTATTTGTCTAAAGAAGTTTAACAAACAAAAACCATTTTTCAAAGTGTTGTGAAAAAAAATGCTGTCAATGCAATATTAAGAATGGGATTTTGTTTATTACATTTGTTTATAAAAGTGAGAGACTTTAATTACGAACATAAAAATGTGCTATTTTATACAAAAATTTGCTCAACACAATGGCCAATAAAATAAATTAACAATGTTCTGTACTTGAACCTCACAGGTAACGCATTCGAGGACTAAATTGTGTGAAAAACCCAAAGATTCGGTGCGAAAATGGCAAAATTTGGCTTTTGATTATCCAATTTGTTCATAACAATAATTGTTATCGTATTTTGACTAGTGATAAAGAGAATTTGCAACTGTTATAATCACGTAAAGCAATGAAACTGAAGAGGAAGTGAAATTTGCAGAAAACTGAGAATCTATGAATTTTTTTATAATAAATAAAAAAGGATAGAAAATTTTAGTCCAAAAAATTCGTTTTGTTCAACAAACCACTTCATTTTTCATTTGTTAACTCAATTTGTTTATAACAATCTGGTTGACTATCATGCAAATTATTTGTATCCTGAAGAGATAAAAAACGAAAATTGCCCTCTTTACCACACTTTCCGTTAAATAAATGAATATGAACAAAACCAAAATCAGAAATTGCATCTCTGTGGTTAAGGAAAAAAATTGTGAATGAGATAAAAACTGAAGGCTGTAGATTTTTCAAATAGTAAATTCCTGTTTCGGACCACTGTGTAACGGGCGTACATACGAGATTGATCCATCGATCGCGATCTTTCGCAATATCGTGACGAAGAAGTTATCCCTTTATAAAGACTTGACACCGTAGCAAATGAGCTAATCGACGTGAAACTTTCAGCGCCAGCTAATGATTATTGGTAGACTGGCTGGAAAATAACTTTGTGCATGTAAGCTTGTGCTTTCTAAATATTTCTTTTTATTCAATTTTCTACCTAAAGCAAAAAAGATTCCTCTTCAGTTACAGAACTTCATCGATGAAGTATCCGTTTAATGTCTCACGTGAGGCCTAGAGGTATGTAGATTAAATTTAAGATCTTTTCTTCGGGAAGAAAATAAGTTTTGTTAATTGCAATTCTTGTATTCCGTTAGAGATGGTGCATAGACGCTTAGGGAGCGTACTTTAATTACGTAACAGCTCAGGGGGGGGGGGGGTCGAGACATTTTGTTACGATTTGTTACGGCAGGGGGGAGTGGGTCCTTCACTCATGTACGTAATTTTTGCAAATTCGCAAAAACTTCCTCCTGAATATTATCTTTTTAGTTATAAATTTTATTATTTGGTTGAAAATTTATGAATTTTCTTGAAAAGACATTCTTTTTCAAATTCATCTGTTTTGTTAAAAATTCGTCTTTGTGGGTTAAAAATTCAACTCTTTTCGTATAATATTAACCTTTTGCTTGGAATTCATATTTTTTGTTGATAAGTCAAATGAAATCTTTTTTGGATGAAATATGTTTTTTCTGCAAATTTGCTTTTTTAATTTAAAAGTTCTTCTTTTTTGAAAATTTGTATTTTTGATTTGAAAATTCATCTGTTTTAGCAGAATTTTCATTTTTCTTGGACAAAAAGGCATCTGTTTGGTTGAAAATTTAACAATCTTGTTAAAAAGTCATTAAAAAGTCACACTATTTTTTAAAAGTTTTTTTTAATTCATCTGATTGAGAAGAAATATTTCATCTTTCTTGAATACAAATGCAACTGTTCGGTTGAAAATTCAACTTTTCGTTGAAAAGTTGTCTTTCTGATTTCAAAATTCACCTGCTTTAGCAGAAATTACATCTTTCTTGGATAAAAATGCAACTGTTCGGTTTAATATTCAACAATTTTTTTGAAATGTAACACTTTTTGTTTGAAAATCCTGCTGTTTTGTTGAAAATTTAACTATTTTTTAGAAAAGTTACTTTTTGGTCAAGTTTAATATTTTGTTGTTGAAAAGAGAGCTGCAATTTTTTCTGAATGAAAATTCAACTATTTTTTTGAATTTTTTTTCAATTAAAAATTCATCTGTTTTATGAGAAATTTCATACTCCTCGGATAAAAAATCGACTGCTCGGTTGAAAATAAAACTGTTTTGTTAAAAAGTTATACTTTTGGTTGAAAATTCTGTTTTGTTGAAAATTTAACTATTTGGTAGACAATTTAAGTATTTCTTTAAAATCGTATCCCTTTTGTTTGGAAAAATTCGTCTTTTTGGATGAAAAATTCAATTTTGTTCGCAGAAATTTGTTTTTTGTTAAAAAATTCATATTTTGATCTTGAAAAGTCAACTGCAATCTTTTCCTGATGAAAATTCCACTATTCTGTTTTTTATTTTTAAATAAAAATTCATCTGTTTCAAGAGAAATTTAATCTTTTTTGGATAACATTTCAACTATTGTGTAGAGAATTCAACAGTTTTGTTAAAGAATTATCCTTTTTGGGTAAAAATTCTTCTTTCTGGATTGAAAATCAAAATTTTTTGTAGAAACTTATTTCTTGGTTAAAAATACATATTTTGATCGGGAAAAGTCAACTAAAATCTTTTTTAACAGAAAATTCAACTATTTTTTTCGTTCATTTTTATTTATTTATGAATTGATTCGCTTTAGTAGAAATTTCTTTTTTATATGAAAATTCAACTTTTTAGTTAAAAAATATTCTTCTTTGCTTGAGTATTCTACTATTTTGTTTGAAAGATTTGGTTCAATCATTTTGTTAAGAAATAATTTCTGTTTTAACAGTCATATTTTTAGTTGACAGTTCATCTCTTTGGTTGAAAGTTCAACTAATTTGTTGAAAATTAATCTTTTTAAATTGAAAATTGAACTACTTGGGTGAATGTCTTTGGTTAAAAATTCAACTGATTCGTGGAAAAGTATTTTTTTAAATTAATTTTTTAACTGAAAATGTAACTTTTCCATTTTTGTTAAGATTGATCATTTTTAGTTGGGTATTCTTTTTTTGTGGTAAAAAAATTATTTTCTTGGTTTAAAGTTTCATTCTTGTTGGATAAAAATGCATCAGTTTCTTGGAAGAATAATTTTTTGCTGAAGTCATATTTTTTGTTTGTAAATTCAATTTTTGTAGAAAAAATTCGTCATTTTGGTTTTAAAACACTTTTTTTGTATAAATTTCATCTTTTTTAATTGAAATATAAACTCTGACACTTTTTTAGGAATTTATCCGTTTTGGTTGAAAATTCAACTATTGTTGTAAAAATTTAATTATTCTGTTGAAAATTCAAGTTTTTTTGTTAAAAAACCATCTTCTATAGTAGAAAATAAATTTTTTTTGTTAAAAATGAACTAATAAATTTCCAAATTTTGAATTTATATCTGAAATACTGCTAATTAATATTTGAATATTAATGATGAAGGAAAATGAGAAATTAGACAAGGAAAAATAAGGGAATTTTGAGAATGAAGTTCTCGGACGCCCTGTCTAATTCTACTAGCAATAATTAGTAAAACATTTTTGGAAACTAAAAATTACATACAGAAATAGTGGGGGGGGGGGGGGTAGAAATATTTTGTTACAGTTTATTACAGGAGGTGCCTACTTCGATTAATTTTTGGTTCCTCATAGAGGAAGCTTCGTAACGGTAACAATTTCCAACATGTTTAAATTCATTTATTAAAACCTTCTTCAATTCAAAAATGTCTAATACAACGTTCTAAGCTATTGCCGGATGTGTGTGTGTGTGTGTGCGTGTGTATTTCACACTTTTTTGTGAACACGATAACTTGAAAACGGTGGCAAATAAATTGATGAAATTAGGAGGGCTTATTTTCACCACTCATATCTTGAAACTGGCTAAAGGATTCTTAAAAATATTCATTGCATTTTTTTAGCACTCATTAATATTTTGAAAATCAGTTTTTCATAGTAAATTTCTTTTCATTCACATAATTCAAAGTTGATTTCTTAGTTCGAGACGAATCAATTGACCTGTAATATTATTACATTTCATTAGAGAGTGAGGAAGATATAGCCATTCATTTTATATTTAAAATCGATTTTTAAAGTAAAAACTTTTTCATTCACATAATTTGAAGTTGAGACGAGAATAGGAAAGATGTGTGGATTCGTGACAAATCGATTGACAAATAATATTGAAACATTTTATTTAAGAGTAAGAAAGCTATGGTAATGCATAATATTTGAAAATACGGTTTTTTAGAGTAAATTTCCTTTCCTTCACATAATTCAAAGTTGATGAGAGAATTAAAAAAATTACTTGATTCGAGGCAAATTGAATGATCTTTAAAATTAATATACTGTACTTCTTTTGAAACTTCTAATGTGTCCCTAAGGGTTTACATTTTTCTTGTATCTCTTCCCTATTCCTTTTACACACACTCCCACGCACTTGCTTGGTGGTGGGAGGAGGACCTACAGTTTAAGGTGGGTTCCGAACCACCAAGAGCAACAGCCTTAAGTACTTAGAGAGAACCTTTTTCTCTATAGGTACCGGTCCCACGACTCTCCGGAGATGAACAACTCCCTTGCTAGGCAAGTGTTCACCGCATGGGCCACCGAGGCTCTTCCAGAGTGCGAGGCGGGAATCGAACCCGCAAGCCGACGGAGTGGGTCCAAAGCCTACGCCTTAACCCCCAGGACCATCGTCCCACCTAATATACTATACTTTATTGCAGATTAAGGAAGTTATGCTCATTTATAACATTTGAAACATCCGTTTCAAAAGGGAAAAACATTTTTCATCGATCATAAATTTCCAAATGGAATATTTTCTGACAATTTTTGTAGAAAAATAATAAAGCTGGGAAAGGAATAGGGTGCCACACATCTCTTCTCTTCCCTTCGCCAGCTCGAAAAATTATCATTTTTAATACAAAATTTGATTTGTCTGATTTGCCTTTGTGTTCACAAATTTTTTTCTATTATTTTGTAATTTTGTATTTTTTTGGTGTAAATTCCTATTTTTAAAATGATCAAAATGAAGACTTTAGTTTGTCGATCATTCAAAAAAATAAGAAATGCTACCTCTATGTGGAAGCAAATACATTTGCTAACGGGAAGTAAAGTGCTCGCAAAATTAGCACTATATAATTATAAATACAAACAAAGTGGACAAACTCGAGATTGAATTCACAGCTAGTTTTATTTTTGGTGATCAATTAACTCAAATTTGTTTGTTTCCCAGGAAAAGAAATTCAGGTTTTCTTTCTCCAAATCGGTCAGCATTCACGCGTGCCTACGGTCTCCTGAAATCAACATGATGGGATTTCAAATGGGAGAAGCTCAGTTTTCGAGAAAATGGAAGAAAGAATTACTTGTCATCAACTTCTTGTAAATAGAAGTTTAGTGGCCTCTTAAGGAATGTAACAGGAATAGCTTTCACTGAATACTCTTTTGATTTAACCTTTCGAACCAACTTGTATTGTGCCTGGAAAATGCCCCAAAAAGTTAAAAATAGCAGTTTCATGTGAAATTCATGCTACAGACTTTTTTTTTAAATTCTTTCAACATTAATTATCTTTGTTCAATGAGTGAGAAGTTTTCAAGAATTTATTCACTGGTCTTCAATTACTTGAAAAAAACAAAATTTGTTAACAAGATTTTTCTTTCCAGCAAATCGAGAAAAGAGATTCGAAAAAACTAGAGTTTTCTCCACCTTTACTACACAGAAAAAACTGGGGTTTCTATTGGAAACAATTTTTGCTGAAAAGGAAACCAAAATGATATACGGTTTCTAAATGAACCCAAAGTATAGACTCAGATGGTTACAATAGAGCCTTTTTATTACTTCTGCCTTGACTCACTTAAAAGATTTTACAAGTTAATGATGCACGTTTTGCTTTATAATTTAAAATAATTAATATTGCAGTGGAGAAAATTTAATGAAGAAACTAAAATCATATATATCAGTCATTCTTGAAAGGAAGGTATCGCACATAAAATGTGACAGCTTTTGATGTTAAGTTGAAAATCCGATGTTTTCCACTGCGCATGCACAAGAAGCGCGGAACTATTTAAAATTATATAATATACACTTGCTATATTAGGTTGATATTACTTTTTTTAAGAAGCTAGGTATTTCTATAATTCAATTTTATTTAGTTTGAAAAAGAATAAAAGACAATTGTTAATATTTATATGTATGACTATTAATAGGGGAGAGTCTCCAATTGTGGGCACAGTTTTGTTTTTGACCCATAATTTACGTTTGAGACCATATTAGACGGGGATATGGATTTCAGTGGAAAGCTAGAGACCTTAGCTAACTTTTTGCTAGAGTAAGTACATTGATTCCGTCAACTAGAAAAATTTTACAACCAATTTTGTGAAATCGTCATCTTTGGCGAAAAAAAATCGTAACCGGTTGTGGGCACCCTTCAAAAATTCGCTGGAAATGGAGATAGTTGAAGAAAAATGGACCTAATTCTGAAGAATTTCAAGGTTTATTAATTTCGAAGGCCTTCATTGGCAAAAATATGAAAAAAAAGGTATTTGACTTCGGTAGTTGATTTCTTTCGGGGTTGTCATGGCTGAAACACGTAAACTAAACTAATAACTAAAATACGTTAAAACGCTAATGGAATATGTTATGTCGGTATAAATGATGATATCTGACAATTTTCAAGTCAAACAGACGCTTTGAATGAAAGAAAAATGTGCCCACGACCGGTTACATTTAAGTGCCCACAACCGGAATTCACGACCATTATCGGTTTGAGATTATGTACTTTGATTTATCGCAGTTTCTAAACTTTTGTAACTTACAAATGCGTTAATTTTTACTAATTTTTTTCAAGATGATCACGGTTAATGCACAAATCGTCTATTTACATTGATATCACCTCGAAAACTGCGTACTACTGTCAGAATACAAGTACGCTACCAGTTAGATCCAGCATATTTGTATTCTGTCAGTTGTTACGCAGAGATGCCCACAACCGGATAGTGCCCTCAACTGGTGACTCTCCCCTAGTTCCTTCAGAGCCTAAGTTTTTTCCGTGTATGAAAAGGCGGAAGTGAATAATTATTATTTACTTAAATAGTTGCAAACTGTTTCCCACAAAAAATATCACTTTTATAATTCACTAATTACATAAAATATTCCAGAAAGTAGTAACTTTTTTTAGAATAACAGTGAATAAAAATTGTTCAAATAATTGAAATCTGTCTTTAGCAAACAATATTATCTCTAAATGGATGAACTGCGTCATTAATTCTAAGAAGTAGTAACTTTTCAAGATTCATAGGGCAAAAGAATTCTTTCAATAAATGCAGATTGTTTAAATAGTTGCGAAATATCATAAGAAAAATAAGACGATATTATTATTTATTTCAGGAAGAAATAACTTTCCACGATTCACAGGAAAAACAATTGCTTAAGCAAATATAAATTAATTAAATAATTTCCAAATCCATTCAGTGAGAAATATTACTCTTTAGATTCATAAGCTGTACCATTTATCCCAAATAATAACTTTTTACGATTTACAGTAATGCAAAGATAATAACAAGTAACTATTTTTCGTAATTTCCCGAAAACTGAGCTTTCCCCATTGAAAGTCCAATGTTAAGTTTGAAAGCTAATGTTGACCGAAGAACAATTTGGAGGGAGGGGGGGGGGTGATCACCAAAAAGCGAAAATAGATTTTTTTGGTCCACCCGGATGAATGCAATTTTAAAAAATGGGTGAATTAATGATTTATTAATAATTATTAATTAATTATTTATTATTATTAATTATTATTTATTTATTACATATGTTTAAACAATTAACCATTTTTAACTGGTGAGAAAAGGATTTTAAATTATTGTTATTTAAGTTTAATGCTTTATCGACTCCATATAAAAAACGAAAGACTATCTATTCAATGATAGCTAACATCTGAACTCATTTTCTGAATTTTTTGAAAGTATTTATGGTTGTTAATTTTATTTTATAATTTTTTCGAAGACTATTGAAATATATATTGCCACTAAAATTTTAAGGGGAAAAATACTCAAGTCTCTTAAGCCCTCAGCGTATAGTTTTTCCTCTTAAATTTGTTTATGACGAATAATTTTTTATATAATTGTTCAATAATGTGAACATTTCCAGACAGTATGCTGATTAATCAATTAAGAACATTTTTTACTGAATCCGAACAATCAAATCAGGCTGACGTGCTTGAATTCTTAGAAAATTATTTTTTTACTATTTCGTCATTTAAATAATTATCAATTATTGTGAATATAGTTAGTGATTTAAAATCATTTCTCTTTTACTTAATTCTATCTTAAAATAATTACTTCCAGGCACATATTTCAAACCTGGAAATTCAATTTACATGGAGAACAATGAAAAATACACATAACTTTCTCAGTTTTCATCAAACTTTTTGCAAATCCGAGTAACTTAAAAATTCGAATTTGAGAAAGATTGTAAATGGCAGGATAATATATCTTAGCAAAAACTAAGAAAGTTATGTGGATTTTTTCTTTTTGCAAATTTCAGACAGTTTTCCGATGGATTATTTTTAAAAATTAGGAGCAATGATCATTACTCCTAATAATTCGAATTGGTAACTTCGAGAATCTAAAATTAAAAATTATTCCAAATCTTAAGAATTCCAAATTTAAAGGTGTCAACATTTGGAGACTTTTATTTTCAAAACAAAAATTCAAGGAGACAAACTATAAATAGCACAAATGGGTCAAGATTTCTAAAAGCTTGTGAAATGGTTTCGTGTTTATTCTAATTAAATCTTCTAAAATCTGTTCCGGTCTTTGGAAATCAATTGGAACTGATGACCTTTTTAGAAACTCTTTTAAGGCTTCTAATTAAATTTTCTAAAATATTTTAAGAATCAATAATGTATTTAGAAAGCCTTGAAAATATTTTAGTCTTTTGGAATATTTTTCTTAAAATGTTTTGATCTTCCCAATGCAAACAAACTTGTCTCGGTAAAATTTAACCTTTTCAGAAAAGTCTCTAAAAAAATAAAATTTTGATTTAAAAACTTTACATTAGTTCGAACAAATATTTAATTCAATTGAAAATCAAACATATGCGCCAGGAAAGCGATTAATTCTTTCCACATGCAGTTTTCAAATAAAAATATAGAATTCGTATTAAGAAGAAATCACATTTCATTATTATTATTATTATTATTGTACCATTCGTGGGGGGGGGGGGGGGTTGGTAATGGTTTGCACTTTTGAAAAATCGATTTTTCTGTTTTTTTTTGTTAAAGTTAAAGTTTTTTTGTTGTTAAAGATTCCAAGAATATAGTCTCAAAATTTGAAGTCGACCAGAGCAAAACTCTGGAAGTTATTCACTGACTAGTTGGTCTCCTCTCCTTTCTAAGCTGCATTTTTCTGTAAACCACTTTTCAAAAGTCCGTCTTCACTACCATTTAAAAAGTACATTACCGATTCATTTCAAACTTGGTACACACTTTCTACATATAAAATACCTCCCTCCAACGTTCAGTTTTAGAAATTTTTTTTTTACATTAAGGGGGTTGTCTACTAACAAAATGGCGGAATTTTTCGTAAGAAATAGCAGTTTTCACTTCAAATGACCAATACAAATTTCAAAATGAATAAAATAATAATCAGAGAACGTTGGCGAAAGGATTGAATGATACTTTGACTAAATTTCAATGGATATTGATTTTAGATCATTTCCAGCTGAGATACAGAGAACATCGCAAACTGTCTATTTCTAAAGATGTTCTTGGAAAAGCTCTGTCACCGGCTTGTTTGTCGATATCTTCGCATATAAAAATTTGACAATGTTGAATTCTCGTGTTATTTATTTAAATGACACGTTCATTCCGCAACACTGATCCGACCCAGGTTCCTGATCAATCTCTCTAGCGATCACCCCAAGTGAAGAGCCTCACAAAGTTTTTATGTGTGGTTCCCCACTTGGGCCCATTAGTATCCAAGGTCCATGCATTTTTTCATGCAAGCTCTCGTGTTTCTATGGCTTCTTGTAGTATCCATTATATCAAATAATATAATATATGATATAATATAATATAATATATTAATGTTATTCATATTTTTTTCGAAAAACTGATTTTTGGTAAAATAAAATAAATAAATATCGTATTATTAGTCAAATATTGTGAATATTATCTGAAATCAAATAATTTTTTATTAAAAGTCTTGATTTCCGAGATAAAACTACGACTAAATCAAAAATTGTGAATTTAATGACTCTGAATAATAATCTGAAGAATAATGATAATATGAACAATCTTATGTACATGTACATTAAAAATACCAATTATCGACAAAAACAGCAACATAACAAAAAATTGTTCTAAGTTTCAAATCTTCTTTGAAATGTACTAAATTTTGTTTAAAATAATCGATTTACAGTAAAAGACGTTAACGTAACCTAACATTGTTGGAAAATTATTAATCCTATTTGGAATGTACTGAATTATTAATGAAAATTTCAATTTCCAACGAAAGCAGTAACATAATCCAAAATTCTTTAAGCTTGCAAATTTAATTATTTTAAATAATAATCACACTCAGAAAAATGCCCTGAAACTTCAAAAATTGAGAATTTTCTTCGAACTATAATAATTTTTGTTTTTGAAGTATCAGTGTTTGGTGTGAAACGCTAACATTACCTAAATGTTTAAAATTATGAAACTTTAAAATCTGATGATTTTTTTTATAATGTCAAATCTTAGTGATATTTGTTAAAAAATTCTACTTTTCGGTGAAAAAACTAACACAGCGTACATTTTTTTGAAAATTTGAGTCTTCTGCGGAACTTTATGAATAGACATTAAAATTCATTTGAAAAATGTTGATGTTCGGCGAAAATTACTAACACAAGACGAATCCCAAAAACATTCCACAAATTGTTTTTTCCCGAATGTTTAGTATACCTGGAATCATTTGAGAAAATAGCAATTCGCTATCACTTTTATTTATTCTCATTGCAAATTTACCTAATTTCCATTTTTTCTAATTACTTCTTGACCCCAATTTCTTTTTGGCTTGAAAATTCATCTACTTGGTTAAAAGTTCAACCGTTTTGTTGGAAATTCATTTTTTGGACTAAAAAATCATCCCGTTTGATAGAAAATCCTTTTTGGTTGTAAATTCAACTATTTTCTTTATTATTATTATTATTATTATACCATTAAGCCATTTCCCTTTCGGGGTAGGCGTGACTTACTCGGTTGTAAAAACTAGTGAATAGGAATATAGGTATAATGTAGATCAGTATATGGATATAAGGTATATAGGTATATAGGCGTTAAGTATAGATGTTTCAGAGTGATCTGGAATTCTCGTGTTATTTATTTAAATGACACGTTCATTCCGCAACACTGCTCCGACCCAGTTTGCTGATCAATCTCTCTAGCGATCACCCCAAGGGAGGAGCCTCACAAGGTTGTTATGCATGGTTCCCCACTTGGGCCTATTAGAATCCAAGGTCTTTGTTTCAGGCATCATTCATTCCACTCACATTCTTTTTATAAACTATTTATCGCCACACTTTTCTGTCCTGGCATACTTCTCTACCTTCCTTCACGTCCATGCATTTTTTCATGCAAGCTCTTGTGTTTCTATGGCTTCTTATGTCCCTTTGGATTAGTGTCTCATTCACAGATTCTAACCATTCAGTCGGCGGTCTACCTCTGGGCATTCTGCCATTTACTTTACCTTCATACACTTACTTCGTCAGTCGTTCATCTTTCATTCTTTCAGGAGGTCTGAACAATATATTATGATTTGAAATCTTAGAAACTTGAAACGTTTTACATTGAATTCAATATGATATTTATGTTAATTTTATTCAATGAAATTATTCCCCTATTTTCCCAGTTTACGTGTAATCGAAAATTTTAATATATTTATTTCTTCCTGATTCTTGACCTGATCTCATTCATTTATTTACTCATTAGAAAAGTTCACTTTCATACAACAGAGATGAATGTTTAACCAAGAAAGATGAATCTTCAATTATGAAAGATGACTTTTCTACCACAAAAGATGAAGTTTTAATCCCAGAGGAAGAATTTTGAACAAAACAGTTGCTTTTTGAGTTGAAGACATGAATTTTCAACCAAATAGTTAAATTTTGAACTAAAAAATATAAGTTTCCAACCAAAAATGGAAAAATTAAATTTGCAGTTAAAAAAGGTAATTTGAAGAAACGAATTATCAAGGAGTTGAATCAAACGCGAGAGACTAATTTTTAACAAAATAATTGAATCCTCAACCAAATAGATGAGTTATCATTGATTGTAATAATTATAATGTAATCAAGTGTGTCAACTTTTGCTTGAAACATTTTCCGAAATTCTCCGCATTTACTAAGATGGAGAGAAAAATTATGATAAATGAATTATTAATTAAATTAATAAATTAAATTGATAATTAATCCATTGTAATATATATTAATGATAATTATACGATGTTTAAAAAAACGAAAGGTTCACCTATTCGGAACTTTATCCTAGTTTGATTTTATTATTGTGTTTCGTTAATTCAATTCATATTATGGCGAAAAAACGAGAAAAAGAAGAAGTTTCTCAGGGAAGAATAAAAATTCTATAAAAAGAGGTAAAAGAATTGATTGATGGCCCCTAATCTATAAAATTAATCCACTGTCTAAGTTATTCTCTAAATTAAAATCACACTGAAAAAAAAGATTAGTTGGGACAGGTAATAAAATGATTGGGAAAACTATTTTAGTAAGTGGATAATGATACTGCTATTTAGTTAGTAGTGAGAACTATTTTTGTTAGTTGGTGCACGAGTAATTTCCGTTACTATTTAATTAGGTAGGCTAACTATTTCAGATTGTCAAAACGACTGTCTGTAGGTAGTTGAACTCACGAATATAGTTCACCATGTCTACTAACAAATTTGTAGGTATAACTGTTTTCTTTTTGTTACAGGGACTAATTAAAATATTTCTCACAGTACTATCGAATCTTTCTAATTGCAGATGCACTTTATAGGTTAGGATTTCCAGTACAGTTTGATACTGGTTTGATTTTTCATTTTCTTATACATACCTTCAAATGCTTCGACATAATCTCCTAAGCCTAAACATTACAACACTTCCGATACTTCCATCAATAAAGATGAAGAGACATCAAGTGAGCGACGAGTTATGACGGCCATTTCTGAACGTTCTCGCCCGTTTTGCCACAGGTATGTTGGTACCTTTGTCGCATTCTCAATCGTACCAACCAATGTAGCAAATAAAATAGTTATGCCACCTACTTTAATTTTTCAGAGAAATCAATTAGTAGTACACATGACTAATTTATTAGTAACTCTGACTTCGAAAACGTTACTAATGTAAACTAGTCACGAGTACTGCAAACGGCTTTCTGAAGAGACTACTAGCTTGGTTGGTTTTACTGACTGAACAGTTGTAAGAACCAATGAATGCTTTACTAATAAAGAAATAGTAACTTCAACTATTCTTTTTTCTCAGTGCATTTTCTAAAATGAAAAAAAAGTTCAAAGCATTCAATTAAAGTATTCTCATACTTGTCTCAAATTGTTTTAACTCATTATCCACAGTTCCATTGACGCTTGTATGAAACTACATTTATATTTCGTATTTAAAAATAAAAGAAGGGTCAGCTTTATTGTCACATGACATTTCTAGGGGTGAGGGGGTCACCGAAATATCACAAATCGTCATAAGAAAGAGGGATGAGTAAAAAATCACTAATAATAGCATCACGTGAAAGAGGAGAATGAATAGTTGGGGCTACTAACTTCTTATTGATAAAACATCCATTGGTTCTTATTGCTTCATTTAATAAGAAACGCCGACTAAGCAAATAGTCATTTTAGGACGCCGTTTGGAGTACATGTGACTAACTTGAATTAGTAACATTTCAATACGTCAAATGACTAATAATTTAGTCATATATACCATTAACTGATTTTCGTAGTAAGTCAAAGTAGGGGACGTAACTACAAATATAAACTAATTGGACTGATCTCAACTTCCCAACACACGGAAAAAATTTATCCGTGGAAAAGTCACGAACTTGTAGCTAGGTCTCGGATACGAGATCAAAAAATGAAACATTACATCCTTATTTCTATGAGAAATGTATGAATAAGTTTCAAAGTTTTTTACGAACAGTTCGAATTTCCTACGAACAGTTCCTGAAAATTTCAGACTGAAATATAAAAAGGAAAAATTTTATTTGTGCGATTTAATTTGTATTTAATTTATAAATTCGCAACTCAGAAGATTCGAACCCTCAAGACTGCTGACTCACTAGTTTCTAAACATAAACTAGGAGTGCGTAAACACGCGCAGCCATCGAGGCCAAACAAAATAGGTATTATAAAACGTCTAGCCACTCATCCGACGAGCTCAAAGCACACATACGTGTACACATACGCACCGCGTGTTTGGACAAGCGTGTGTGCGGGCCGAACTTACTTCCTAGTTCCCAGATTTGTCGGGCAAGCTCGTGAGTGCTCTGAGAATCTTTTCCCAATCACTCGTAATATTTTTGTAATCATTCACGTAAAAAAAAGTCATGAACCGTTTTAGAATGCTCAAATCGAGTTCGTCAGTTCTTTCTCAAAGTTCTCGGATTATTTATGAAAATACATCAATATCCAATAAATTTTTGTCATATCCGAGACCTAGCTACTAGTTCGTGACTTTTTTAGGGATAAATTTTTTCCGTGCAGAAGATGTCCGCGTGCCCACTGGGATCTTTTTTATTCAGATTTCGGTTGAATATAGTGACAGCTATTTTAACTACTCCCTTTGATAAAAATAAGATAGTTGTATGTAGGAAAGAGTGGGGCACAGTGGGACATTGCCATTTAAAATATGATGATATGATTGTAAATATTTAACATTTCAGTCGTGAAAACCCGTGAAGGTAGTTCAGATCCCCCTTCATAATTGCGTGACACTTCGTATGAACCCCTCCCCCTGTGAAAATAAAACTTTTTTCTAAGTACCTATATAAATTTTAATAAAAAATTTCCGATCAAAAACTCAAATCTATTTTGTCATAAAATTCAACACAAATATGAAACAAATATTGCTCTCATGGCTTTTTGCAGTACAACAGAACTTATTTATGATAAAGAATTTTTATCTGTTTGCACCTTATTATTTTTCCCAAATAGATTGCAAATGCTCATCAATAGTATTTAGAGGAGCTTTTGTTAATGCGTTTCGTTTTTCAATTGAGCTCAAAATGTCGCGTCGCAGTCATCCAACAAATCTTTGTCTAGCTATTCCCATTGTTCTTATTTTTGCCAATTAGCTGCAATTCGTACCGGACAATTTTTTTAAATTGAATCTGATGCACCACACGACTTTTGATGGAATTGCCGTCTATTTATGGCTGCGATATAAAGACCAAATTTAGTGCACATTTTTAGTTTTATTTCTTTTTTTACTTAAGAAGAAGGAGAAAATGCATTTCACATTGTATTATGTAGATGACAGTGCCCGTCACTGATACACTGTTGCTTGATTGGCGGTTAATTTAAGGGGGCGGTATACTTAATTCGTTAAAAAATAGGGTCATTTTCAATAATTTTTCTACTCGCTTCTGTAAATGCAAATTTATTTTATAATAGTGTACATAACAGATTACGGCTCGAACAATATTCCACACAAATTTCATTAAAAAATATTAAAAATTGAGCCGGTGGCGTCAAGTCTCCCGAAGTGTCTCGAGCAAAAGACGTTTTGCGGTGGACAGCATATCTCAGCACTGGATTATCTGAAACAAACAAATAAAATTTTTTTCATTAGATAATCATTTTTCGCAGGTAATCAGGCGAGGATTTTTTTTTAATTCGAATTTTGAATTTTTCTTGACATTTTGAAGTCAAAACAGCGATTTTTGCGAAAAAATTCGCACAATTTGTTATTGCAAAATTAATAATTATCAACAAACAAAAAAATCCTCGCTACATTACCTAGCAAATTATACGTAGAAAATGTGTACCAAATTTGAAAAGGATCGGTTTATTAGTTTTGAAATTACGTTGTCCACGGACTTTTAAAATGTGGTTTCGAGAAAAACGCGTTTAAAGTTTTTTGTATTGAAAAATTCTAATAACACGTGAGTAAGCAAGTTTTTTTTAATATACTTACACAGAGTCATCAATTCCAGGTCCATAAAGTACAGAACTGTCAGCTGCATAATCCAAAGCATCTTGTTGCTTCTGCCTTCGTAGAATTCACTTTACACATTTAACTTACGCAGAAATTGCTGAAAACACTAGTACAAAATCTAGAATTCTGCACCAAGCCGAGCGGGGCACTCTTCAGTTAATTTTGCTTCGATTTGCTTCAAATTTGGACACAATAATCTTGAAAGGATGTACATTCAGATAAGCCAATAAGAAAAAAATGCAAAAAAAAAAAATTAAATAGTATACCCCCCCCTTAAAGGACGAAATTCATGAACGACCCCTTAGCTCATTGACGTAAGTATGACACATTACTTGATCCATAAGGAACACTTCAGCATAATTAAAAAATTGTTATTGAAAATAATAGTGCAGCGAAGGATATTATTTATGAGAGTGGCAATGGGGCATAGTGAGACATAAATTTTGGGTCGCAGTCGGACAAGTCGTTTGCAAATTTTTGCTTATTTTTGAAAAAAATAAATTTTAATCGGCAAAAAAATCGACCTCGTTGTGAATCCAGTTCATGCGAATTTTCTGTCGAATATTTTGTAAAAAGATTGTTTTCTAATCTCGTTTTGTAACAGTGATTCAACTGAACACACATATGCGCGCGCAAGCACACACACATTGTATAATCTACAGTCTATGCAAAAGACATTAACGTCAACCGAAAACGTGAAAAAGCAAACAAGAAAACTCCATACATCCAAAAATCGTTACAAAATAGTAGAGGTGCCAACACGTAGGCAACACTTGAATGACAGAATCACATGTAAACTTGAAAAATACAGTAGATAGAAAAAATATGAACAATCAATTTAACAAAAGTGTCCCACTGTGCCTCACCTTCCCCTACTTACAAAGATGTGAATAGACATAACTAACTGTATTAATAAGTTCAAATATCGACATATAGTTGTTTACCATACCTATATAGAACTCTGACAAACCAAAGTTGTTGGTCTACCTAATTAGATAGTAACGACAACTACTCGCGACCAAACTCAAAAAAATAATTCCCACAAATAACTAAGTGATAGTACCATTATTTACTACCTAAAAAAGTTATCCCAACAATTTTATTAGATGTCCCAACTATTCCTCGTTTTTAGTGCATAATATGTGGATGCTGCCTGAGCTGCATATTCAAGGGTGGATCCAGAAAATTGTTCGGAGGGGGCGATTATGAATTATCTTCAACGAATTCATATGAAAGGGGATGCGGAAGCTGTTCCAATAATTTCAAAAAAAATGTTATATGGAACATAATAAGGCAATAAATTCCACTTTATGTAAATATATTTTTACATTATATAGTGTTCACATTCATAAAAATTAAAAATCCCAAAAGTACGTGAACATTTGGGGCTGTGCATAAATTTGCTAATCCTATGGGGGGGGGGGGGGGCGGCAACGGGTTTTCTGTGCTGTCTTGCATGAAGTAGAAAATTCAACTGGTTTATGAAAAAATGTATTTTCTTAATTAAAAATAATTGCTTTTCAATGAAAAATTTGATTAATTCATTTTTTTGTCAAGAAGTGGTCTTTTTTAGAATGATAATTCAATTATTTGATTCTTGATTCGTGTTCTTCGATAGAAAAATAATATTCCTGCTGAAAATGTAACTATTTGGTAGACAATGTACGCATTATGTTGAAAAGGCGTCTTTTTTGCTATGAAATAAAATTTTTTGGTCACGAATGCAACTATTTGGTTAAAAATTATTCTATTCTTTTTCAGGATTGAAATATTTTGCAAGAAATTCGTCTTCTTGGATTCAATTACATTGTGTTTGATTTGAAATTCAAATGGTTTTTTTGTTGCAATATTGGCTATTATATTTTTGATTGAAAATTCATTTTTTCAGTTTTTGAATTCAGCTTCTGTTCACATTTCAACTTCTACATTCTTGAAAATCTGTTTTTTGATTGAAAATTGAACTGCTTTGTTGAAGTATTCCTTTTTGGAGGTGAAAATTAATTTTTTCAAACTCAAAATTGAGTTGTCTCGTTGAAGATAAACTTTCTCGTTGGAATTTCATATTTTCGGGTTCGACATTCAAATGTTCTTCATAAAAAATTCGTTTTTTTTTTGTCCTGAAAATTCAACATTCAGGTAAAAAATTCAACTATGTCATAGAAAATTCAACTGTTTCGTAGAAAATTCGTTTTTTCATTTAAAAACATTTTTTTCAGTTGAAATTTGATTATACCATTCTGGTTTGTGAAAAATTAACCTTTGTTAGTGGAAAATGATCTGCTTGGTTAAAAATCTATCTTTTTGGTCAATAATTTCTGTATCTCATTGAAAATTTCCTTTTCAAGTCCAAAAATAATTTTTCAACTTAAATATAACTATATGATTGAAAATAAGCTTTTTTGTTGAAACTTCATATTTTCAGGTTGAAAATTCCACTGTTTTGTATAGAAAATTAATCTTCTGTCTGGAAAATTTAGTATTTGGGTAGAAAATTTCAATATTTTGTAAATCATAAGTTTCTTTGATATATTGAAAGTTATTTTTTTAAATGAAAATTCAACTGTTGCATTTTTGGTTATAACATGATCTTTTTAGTTTGAAACATCTAGTATTTGGTGAAAAATTAAGTTACTTCTTTGAAAATTCTTCTCTTTCAGCAGAAATTAGATCTTCTCGGTTAAAAATTCAACTATTTGTTTAGAAATTCATTTATTATGTTAAAAATTCGTCTTTTATGGCAAAAAATTCTTAATGGTTGAAAATTCAACTTTTCGGTTAGAAATTTCTGTATTTATTTTGAGAATTCATCTTTTTTGCCAGAAATTCATTCTTCTTGGACGGCATTTTATCTTCTTCGTTGAAAACCAAATCCTTTAATGAAATATTCAACCGTTTTGTAAAAAGCTCGGCTTTTTAGCGTTAAGATTCCATTTTTTGGTTAAAGATCTATATTTTTCTTAAGAATTTGTCTTTTATAGCAGAAAATAATCCTTCCGGTTGAAATGTCATTTTCTCACTTGAAAATTCTATATTTTGGATGAAATTTTTTTCTTTAGTAACTGAAAAATCTTTCTTTGTTGGGAATTGTAGTATTTTCTTTAAACTTATTCCTTCTTTTAATTCAACTATTTCTGATTAAAAATGATAACCTTCACTTGGTTAAAATATCAACTCTTATATTTTACGTTGTAAGTTCATATTTTTTGGTTGAAAATTTGCAACTACTTGTTCGAAAATTGAAATAAGTTCTCAATTAATAAGAAACAGTAACATTTAAAAAAAACCTCTCTTCCCCAAATCGTCTTGCAATATTTTCGAAAGACCTGTAAATAAATTAACGAAAAAAATTTGGTCGGCAACAATGAAGTTAGATGGTTTGATGAAAGGTGGGTCAAAAGTTACGGTCTCTAAGAAAGGGGGGTAGGTGCTTTGAAATTTCTGAAAAAACTCAAAATATGGTCTGAGAATTAGAGTGCTCGAAATGTTTAAGGGAGGCCACTAAGGGGCCTCAAGTACTTTGCCTCAAGTACTTTGGCTGCACTCCCTGAATGTGAAATGATTTTCGGATAATGATGATACCTGGGAAAAATATAGTAAACTTTTAGAAGTTTTCGGAAAATTTCCAGAAATTGAAATTCACGAAATTAGGTTGCGAAAAATTAAACTAAGTGAATTTTATAGTAAATAAACTGGATTTTCATTTAAATTCAGAAACGGTATCTGAAAAATACAAATAGTTCCATAAAATTTCATGGCCAAAAAAAGTGCGCAGTTAGAAACTTCGCACTCCCCGCTTTTCGATCGCGATTGAAGCGGACCATGGTGGTTGTGGTCATGTGCGGTAATGCACTGCAAAAGGTTGTTTTGAATTATAACAATGCAGTAAACCTATTTTTCCGACATTAAATTATTCTCAAGCGTGAAAAGGATGCAAAATTTGTATGAGAAGAAGAAACTGAAAAAAGTGCTGCAATCATAAGTAAAGGCAACAACCTAAAAGCTGGATTGATAAACGAATTATCTTTGGAATAGAATAGTTACAAGATACGAGAATCATGTGCCTCGTAAATAAACTTCTAAAAAGGTACATTACGGCCGCAAGTGATTAGCAGTAGCTGCGTGAATTAATAATAATTAATCCAGGTTTCAATTCAATGGCGAGTCCGCTGTTTACGTCAAATAAAGCCTTCTCGGCTGATAGGTTATACATATATGTAGTTTTGAGTCGGTCCATTAATTTCAACACTGTATTCATTTGTCTCAACAATATAAATCATAGTAAGACTATATTTTTCTACTATTCATATCGTCAGGACAAATATAGACTTCATATTTTATATTGAAATTACTGAACCGAAAAAATGTTTCCATCCCTTGAAATTTTTAGCGACGGTAACTGAAAATTACTAAATTGTAGCACAATTTTCTGAAACATGTGACTGAAGCTTTATGCAGTCACCGTTGCTGAAATTTCTGTTCCTGGTTAGGAAAACTAAAAAACGGTTTCTGCATGATGCTTCAGTGACGCATCTCTGAAAATTCCTATAGAAATTTCTAACAGGTACAGTCGAGGGTACAGTTCAATCCAATCGATTGAGCTTCTCACCTAACTCAATAATTCGATAAAGATACACACATAATGAGTAATGACGCTACTTGTACATGGCCATACATTAAATATGCGGAGTGCATCTCCCATATAACACGAGCACATAAGCGAACCTTCTGCACCAAGCGACAAGTGCAACCTCCCTTCTCACCTGCCCCATACTCTCTTCCTCTTTTTCTCCTTTCACGTAATTCGAGCCATCCTCCACCGTTCATCTTCGAAGGGTTAATGGGGTTTCAGGAAAATTGCTTCGCGCCTAGCTACAGATAGAAACCACTCACGAATAGGTCGTAAGTGCGGAAACGAGACAAGTTCTGCCAACTAATCTGAGGACTACAACGACCGTATGTACAAGAAGCAAAGAGAAAAAGAAGGGAGACAAGAGGACAGCAGAATAGAACTCTCTGTGTACGCAAGTAAGCACTGTACGTAATTACCTTGTATCGTCGTAAATCCTGCCTGGTGCATTGTCGTGCTTTTGAATTATTCATTTTCGTTAATACACAACGTTGCTATGAAAGTTTGATTATAAATAGAGCGTCTCAATATGCAGATTTGGTACTCACATGTGGGACCCGTAACGTTTTTCGAAGGAACACATTTTGAGTCAAACAAAACGGCAGATATGGATATTGGCTAGAGTAAAATTACACAAAACCGCACCACTCAATTTTGCCACTAGCATGTTCCCATCGGTTGAGACCTTTGGGAAAGATCATTATTTCCATTGGAAAATTTATTACCGCTCATTACCATTTATTGCAGTTTACCTTTCGATGCGGGACAAATAGTAATGATTGGTATTTCACCAATAGAAAGTATAATGACGATAGAGACTTTTTACTAATGTTCATGTACTTGTCAAGTTTTTAATTACGATTCAAATATCAGGATTTTTTATATACTGCGCTCTCTTCTCGGAAAATGTAAGTATGAATAAAATCTAAAAAAAGTGGTATAACAAAATGTCTCGTAAAGCTTGCAATCGTTGTTGTTGAAACCCTATGAATTTTCGTTGCTTTTCAGCAGTTTCTAATTAAACAAATAAAATCTACCAGTAATATTTTTAAAGTAGGGAAATCATAAAAAATCGAATGCAAATTGAGGAACATTTGTACTTCTTAATACTCTTGCACGGTTGAATTAGAACTTTAAAATCATCTAATGAATTATTAAAAATATTATATGCATGTCTCGTGTGAGGCGCATGCATTCCCTAAATTATATAATCCCTCATACTTATTTGACCTAAAACCATTTGACCCGATAGCGATTTGCTATCATTTTCATTTATCCTAACTGCCAATTATTTCCCTGATTTTTTCCGAATTGCCATTTTTCAACGAAACTGCATGTAATATTAATCTCATCCCTCCCACAATGGCGTCCGGCGATTGTCTGAATGATGGCTTGAAATTCGAATCAGCCAAACAGAATGACTAAATTTCTCGAAGACAGTTGAATTTTCAACCAAAATTTTGAACCATAAAAGATGAATTTCAATCTAAGAAAATTGTTGAACTTTCGACCAAAAAAGATGACTTTAGCAAAATAGTTAAATTCTCTCTAAAACAATTCAATTTTTTACAAAATAGGTAAATTTTTCCACAAGCAGCTGAATTTTTAAACAACGAAGATGAATTTCCAACCAAGAAGGATAGAAAAGTTAAATTTTAAGTTTAAAAAAAAGAAATTATTGGTACCTGAGAAGACAAATTTTCAACAAAATACATGTATTTTTTCCATTTAGTTCAATTTTTAACTGTTGAGGAACAAATGTTCAGCCATAAATGGAACAGTTGAATTTTCAGATAAGAAAATTAATTGCTAACGACAAAAAATGAATTTTCAACCAAATATTAAATTATCAACTAAAGAGGTTAATCTTAGAAAATGCAAGTGTTTAAGAACGTAGGTACTTCAAATTTCAACCAAGTTGTTGAATTTTCCATAAAAAAAGATTAATTTTCAACCAAGTATTTCAATTTTCAACCAAAAAATTAAATTTTCAACTGGGAAATTAATTTTTCCTACAAGAAGATCTATATTCTACCGAAAAAGCAATTTTCCGGCAAAATACATCGATTTCCAATGAAATACATGGATTAAAAAAAAAACAATAATTTGCAACAAAATAAATACATTTTCAACCGAGTTGTTGAATTTTTAAGTTAAAAAGACGAATTTTTTACAAAATTGTTCAATACTGAACACAAAAATATGAATTCTCAAGAGGAAACTTAATTTACCACCATGCAGCTAAATATTACAAAAAGAATTTAATTTCAAGCCGAATCGTTAAATTTTCAAGGATAAATGCAGGGTTGCAGTACAGAGGGATGGGGTCAATTTTGCACGTAGCAACTTTGCACGTGCCCAACTGTGCACGTCGATGGCCAGACGGACAACTGTGCACGTCGTTGGACAGACGGACAACTGTGCACGTGCACAGATGGTTCTTGGACAACTGTACACGTCGAAATTAAGACGTGCACAGATGGACTCCTGTGCACTTTAACGTGCACAGATGTCACTTTCCTAACTGTGCACGTGCACAGATGTCACTTGCCCAACTGTGCGCGTGCACAGACGTCCCTCGTCAAACTGTGCACGTGCACAGATGCCCCCTGTCCAACTGTGCACGTGCACTGATGTCCCTTGCCCAACTGTGCACGTGCACAGATGTCCCTTGCCCAACTGTGCACGTGCACAGATGTCACTTGCCCAACTGTGCACGTTCATGTCCTTACGTAAGGGTTTATACGAGGGTGAACCTTTGTATCTATATATAATAAATTTTTAACAGTTAAAAGCGTATTAACTTTCTTAATGTTAGTTTGAAAATATTTCAAATATTATTTTTAAGAAATTATTCTTTTTAATTTATTAAAGATATATGAAAATCTCTCTTTGTTCAACCTGAATGCCCCCAATTTGCTAAATGCCTTGCTTTCTCTGAATCCCCTGAATTCTCCAAATCCCTTGAATTCTCTGAATTTCTTGAATTCTTTGAATTCCTCCAATTCTCTGAATTCCTTGAATTCTCTGGATTCCTTGAATTCGTTAAATTTTAAGAATTCTGTGAATTCCTTGAATTCGTTGTTTATTTCTCTGAATTCCGTGAATTTGTTGAATTCTTTGAATTCTCTGAATTGCTTGAGTTCGTTGAGTTCCTTCAATTCGATGAATGCCTCCAATTTGCTAAATGCCTTGCTTTCTCTGAATTCCTTGAATTCGTTGAATTTGTTGAATTCGCTAAATTTGTTGAATTCTCTGAATTCCTTGAATTTGTTGAATTCGTTGAATTCCTTGAATTCACTGAATTTCTAGAATTCGCGGAATGACTTCAAATTTGCTGAATGTCTAGAATTATCTGAATTCCTTGAATTCTCGCAATTCCCTGAATTATCTGAATAACTTGAATTCTCTGAATTTTCTGAATTCTCTTAGTTCCCTGAATTCTATTAATTCGTTGAATTCGTCGAATTCTCTGGATTCCTGAAGTTCGCTGAATTCTTTGAATTAGCTTAATGCCTTCAATTTGCTGAATGCCTTGCTTTCTCTGAATCCCTTGAATTCTCTGAATACCTTGAATTCTCTGGATACCTTGAATTTTCTAAATTCCGTGAATCCTTTGAATTCTTTGAATCCCTTGAATTCTCAGAATTTCTTGAATTCTCTCAATTCTCTGAATTTTTTGAGTTTGTTGAATTTCTTGGATTCGCTAAATGCCTTCAATTTGCTGAATATCTTGAATTCTCCGAATCACTCAAATTCTCCGAATCCCTTGAATTCTCTGAATGCAAGAAATTCTCTGAATTCTTCGAACTCTCTGAATTACTTAAATCCTCTGAATGCCCTGAATTCTCTGCATTCCCTGGATTCGCTGAATTCTCTGAATTACTTAAGTTTGTTGAATTCCTTCAATTCGCTGAATGCCTCCAATTTTCTGAATGCCTTGCTTCCTCTGAATCCCTTGAATTCTGTAAATTCTTCGAATTCTGTGAATTCTTCGAATTTTCTGAATTCTTTGAATTCTCTGAATTCCTTGAACTCTCTGAATTACTTAAGTACAACCCTTACGTAAGGACATAAACGTGCACAGTTGGGCAAGTGACATCTGTGCACGTG
This sequence comes from Andricus quercusramuli, assembly GCA_932178445.1. Taxonomy (NCBI): domain Eukaryota; kingdom Metazoa; phylum Arthropoda; class Insecta; order Hymenoptera; family Cynipidae; genus Andricus; species Andricus quercusramuli. The sequence continues at coordinate 572,909 of CAKNXH010002453.1, forward strand.
CACAGTTGGGCAAGGGACATCTGTGCACGTGCACAGTTGGGCAAGTGACATCTGTGCACGTGCACAGTTAGGAAAGTGACAGCTGTGCACAGTAAAGTGCACAAGAGTCTATCTGTGCACGTCTAAATATCGACGTGCACAGTTTTCCAAGTACCATCTGTGCACGTGCACAGTTGTCCAAATGACAATTGTACACGTCAAAATTTCGACGTGCACAGATGGGCTCCTGTGGTCTTGGACGTGCACAGATGGACGTGCACAGTGTTCCGTCCGGCCATCGACGTGCACGGTTGGGCACGTGCAAAGTTGCTACGTGCAAAGTTGTCCGTCACCCCAGTACAGAACTAGATAACCAGCATTTCTTTGAAACTGGGCTTCTTACCTCCTATTATCATTTTCAAAACCTTTTTCTGACCAATTTCCTCTTCATAGATTTTTTCATAACGCAGTAAAATATAGAAGTTATCCCCTAAAAAAAGTTTATTTAGAAAAGTTTATTTCCAAAAAAAAAAAATGAATTGTGAGGAAAAAAATGAATTCACTACCAGAAAGTTGAATTTGCAAGTAAGATAAAGAATGTCTTCACAAAAGATGAATTTTCAACAAAATACTTGACCCTTCAACCAAAACAGATTATTTTTCTATCAAAAAGACGAATTTTAAACAAAATACATGAGATTCCAACCTAATAGTTGAATTTTCAATTATAAAAGATCAATTTTCAATTAGAAATAGTATTTCTCAACTAAAATTTGTAAAGTTAGGTTGCCCGTTGGAAAAATTAATTTTTAACCAAGAAGAAAATCATTATCTACAAAACATTAAGAATTTTCAAGCAAAGAGATCAATTTCCAAAGAAAATAATGAATCTTCAACAAGAAAATGAATGTTTAACGATAGAGTTCAACATTCAACTAAATAGGTCAATTTTCAACCTGAGATATTATTATTTTTTACCAAGAAAAATCATTCTCAACCCCAAGAAAAAAAAGTTCCGAACTCAATACATGGATTTGCAACCAACCAGTTGAATTTTGAACTAAAATAGATAAATTTCTTAAAAATTAGTTGAACTTTTAACCAAGCAGTTGAATTTTTGACCATAAAGATGACTTTGTAAGGAGAAAGTTGCAATTTTAAACAAAATAATTAAATTTTTAAGCAACTAGTAGAATTTTTAATCAAATTAGATGAATTCCGAATCGAAAATATGGTAGCAGAATTTTTAACAAAAAATACTCTTAACCAAAAATATTTGATTAGCTTATTTCAACTAAGTTTATTTTCTCGTCTTGATAGCTTACTGGTGGGTTTTATAGACGTATTCGGAAATGAATCGCAATAATTTACCATCTTTTGGGTCGAAAATGATTACCCGCTAGTTGTCAGTTGCGAATTCTTTATGGAAATTCCCTGCTTCAAGGTCTCAATTATAATTCTTCACGAAAAATTCCCTGTTCTATATCAGAACTATATATATTTACAAAATTCTCTCTCATGATTCAAAAATATAGTAGCTTCTTCTTTCAGAAAATTGGAAAAGGAAAGTTTCAAATTTATGGATCAGAATTAAAATCATTTCTCAAATTTCCTATTCCGTATAAGGATTATATTTAGTTACCAAATTTTTATTATAATTCAGAAATATAGTAACTTCCTTCTTCTAAAATTTTAAAAGGAAGTTTCAAATTGTGATAAATTTTGACTTAGAACAAAGATTTTCATAATCCTCTTCTTCTAAATCAAATAGAAAAATCTTTTGAAAAATTTCCGTTACATGAAAAAAATATCTCTGTGCCAAGTAAATTCATAATTATTTATGGACAATCCCTATCCTAAACTAAAAAGTATAATTCTCAGCGAAATTTTCTATTCCAAAGTGAACCTAGAATATAAATTATAATTTTTCATAGAAATTCCCATCGAAATCGGGCAAAATAATAATTCTTTACTGAAGTCCCTTGTCCCAACTCAGAATGAGACTACTAAAATCTACGGAAAAACTTTTAATTAGCATATTAGTATATTCGAGAAAAATACCAGTTATTGAATCAAACCGGTTAGGTAGACGAACTGAAAATCATTTTTTCTCGTGTTGTTTATATTGTATAATTCGTGTATACGACTTCTATGGAGGTTCCATTTTTTTTATTTTTACATTTTATTAGTTGTTTTTGGACCATCCTAGTCAAGAGTCACCCTACCATTAAAAATTGGCAATGCAGTTGAGAAAATAATGGTTCACATCTTTGAAATGTGAAAAAAATCCATCCATCAAAATGATTTCTACAAAAAATAAGAATCTCAAAGTTGAAACTGGATGCTGCTAGCTCTGCACGTACATCTCTTATTGGTTCGCGGCCGCATCGCGGTGTTCACCGCGAAAAGATGCCCAAGAGCCGAGGGGTCAGAGTCGCTTATGTAAACCATATACAAGCACACACTATCTACTGATGCGCCGTTTATCTAATAATATTATGGTTCAATGTACCTGAACCCAGAGGTTCTCTTCAAACGCCGCACTACCATATATAGTATATAGAATAGATATCTATGGTGTGAGACTTTCCTATGAGGGTGAAGCTCCTCGTGCTTGTCTGCTCTCTGAGATACTATCGGAAGATAAGTCATTTCATGATATAGTCTCAGACATAATCGCCAAAGCACAGGTGACATTCGACTTTCGATGCTTTCTTCCCCTTTTTATATTCTTTTTTTATCATCTGTAGTCGAGAGTCGTTCCGATGAAGTACAATGAGTCTTTGATGCCTGCGACTTCTCAGATCACAGTCATTATGCTCTCGTCACGATTTCCATTCGACCAGACTCGAATTCGTTTCGATCGTGCTCAGAGGAAATTAATTTACCTCAGGACCTTTTAATGTCGTTAATAGCCACAGTTATGAAGTCTTCCTCATTATTATCCCTTTTCGTTCACCTTGTTATAACTATTCAACCGCCTACGTAATCTGCAAAACAAATTTTTACTGAACATTAGCATTAGCAAGTTGTATAATGGAAAGACCAAGAATAAAATCTGGACCAGACCTTTCTTATTTTGGTCTTACATAAATAACTCGAAAGGTACATCTAGAATTTCGGGCATAATGAGACGCGACAGGAAGGAGTTGAGAGACCCCATGGATATTCTTCATGCTTTTTCTAGGATTTCATGCAAAGTTTAGAACCCTACTGCCCTATTGAAAGGTTTAAAACGGTGTCAAGTCGGAAATGAATATCTACAGACCCATATCAATATCTTGTCATATGTCAAATATATTTGTAATCTGTATGTGTGATATAATATCAACTGCAATATATAAAGAACAATCTTCGCAGCAGTACGGATTCGTTCCGCGTAGATCCACAATGATAAATTTGCTATGCTTTACTCAACTTGTTAGGTCTCAACTAATCGAATTTGACCAGGTTGATGTTATATATACGGATCTCACGAAGGTATTAGATAAAGTTAATCATGAGATATTATTTAAAAAATGAGATCTATATACTAATGTTATTTGTCTAGTACAAACTTATCTATCTGATAGAGAAGATTTTGTGGAATATGGTAAACATAACTCTCACCTTTTCACGCAAACATCCGGAGTACCGCAAGGTTCAAATCTAGAACCACTACTATTTGTTGTAGTCATTAATGACTTGTCTATGATCTTCAATTGTTCTTATTATTTCTATACTGATGATATCAAACTTTCTTTACAAATACTTTTTTTTTCAACTGGTGACGTAAGCTACAAGGAAATGAAGGTAAATTATCAGATTGGGGTCATATAAATGAATTGGAACTTCATATTCTTGAATGTAAAATTGAGTCTCTTCTTAAAAACATTAATACCTCAATATCATTTGATTCTTACTCCCTGTCTGTAGAAACTTCGGAAAGCCTGAAACTATAAAGATGCTATTCTACAAGCTTGTCAGGAAAAAGTTCAAGTACGGCTCAATAATATGGCCACCCCACTTTTAAAAATACGTCAGCTCGATAGAAAGTTGCCAACAAAGATTTAACAAATATTTTCAATGGTAAGAAAATGACAAATATCCAACTCCGGCTTCTGCTATCTCCATGATTAGCAATATATTCAATATTGATACTTTAAAGGACAAGAGAGTCTATACAGGTATTGTATTTTCATTTAAAATAATTCCAGGTATAACAGATTGTTTGGAGGCCCTGCAGAAAGTTTCTCCGTTCCTAAACATTAATATAAAAAGACACTGCTTTTTTATGAACTAGTCCCCTTATATGCTATGAGTAAAAATCTTAATAAATCATTTATGAATACGCAACTCAACATAGATCTACTTGTTATATCATCCAAAATCTTTCATAACCATGTTCTCTAACTCATCTTAGAAACTGATTCCTAACTTTTACTAATAATAGAGTGATCGTTTTATACTATTATCTTATAATATGATGTATCTAATTCACTCTCACGCATGCATATATATACGTTGTAGATTTATTATTGTTTTAAAACTGTTGAGATTAAAACAAACTGAATATGAATGAATCTCTCAAGCTGTATTTGAACTCGAAGCTCACAGCCAGCAGCTCTTTCAAAAATGAGGTTTTGAAAGAATTTTTGTGCGTGTATGGCAACATTACTCTTTTTATGTTAACGACTTGAATTCAACGATTTTTCAACGCTCATTTGATGATTCCACGCTCATTTAACAATTTGAATGAGCGTGGTAAATGTATTACCTGTTTCATTTATTTTACTTTCACGCATTATTCCTTTTTTCACTATATTAAAAAACTTTATTCAGCCTCAAATAATAGTCAGAAAGACTTATAAAATTCGCATTGATCAATATATTTATGTACAATCCCGACGAGAATTATCTACACGCGGTTTTATTTTCTATCCAAATACATTATATACATATATAATAATTCTTAAGAGATATCAATTTTCATCAATTAACACAAAAAATGTGCCTTGACTTTCTTCTCGATTATTTTTTATAATAGACACAGAAAACAGCGAAATCATTATTGTCACAGCTCATTTGTTATGTTTTTGAAGTAAGATTCTTTTTTCTTGAATTGAGAATACTTCCAATGTGAAACTGTAACATGAACAGTTGCATTCTTATTCTCCGCTATATCATTTTTGTGGCAACACAAAATAGGACCGAATCGGCATACTTTTGAGGATTAGCAATTTTTATGTGGGTAATATGAAATACAATAATTTGGTAATAATATAAATTTTATACTTAGATTCAAGAATTGTATAAGGCAAGAAGAAATGAAAGCACGCATAACGCGCGTTGGACTTCCGGTTTCATAAAATTGGTAGATTCTTATGAAAGTATTTCATTAATTAATGTGGTTTATTACAGTGGTATTCTTATCAGAAAAAAATTTCCCCATTTTTCGAAGAAAATAAAAATATTTTTCCTTATTTACCTTAAACTTGAACTTTGGAACCACTGTGATCTCTGTTAACTTGAAAATTACATTCTATAGTAAATGAAGGACAAATGAATGTTAGCAGTACAGAACTAGATAACCAACAGTTTCATAGAAAATGGGTTTATTGCATACCAAATTAAACAAAAACGGAAATGAATATTGTGGTTGGAGGATTTTTTCGAAATATCATTTTGGGATACAATCAATCAAGAAAATATTTAATGAAATTCCAGTTTAATTTAGTGGAAACTTCAACGGAGTAATGATTTTCTTAATTTTTTTCAGATTATTGGCAAAAATCTCCTTCATATACTGTGATATCGCAATATTTAATTTCAGTTTTTTTAAAACAGGATAATTTTCTTGGATCAAAATGTTTTTCATTTTAATCTAGCATCCTCATGCTTCGAAAGCATGTTTTCACTTTCGCAAGAAAGTGATAATTCGATTTTTAATCGCTGTCCGAAGCCCGTTATGAAAACCCATTAATTTTTCTATATTGAACTTTATTTAGCCATATAAATATACTTGATATTTCGTGAAAATGTTCTTAATTTCTATTTAAACAACAAATTAAATTCTTCATCTCAATCTACAGCCAAGCCTGCTTGAATTTTAGGTTAGTGCCAGTTTGAGATTGTCAACGTTCACATCCATTTTCTCGAACCTGGATAACTTTTATTCATCAAAACTATCTTGACTTCAAATAAACAATACTTCATCTTGGAAGTGGACTTGAATTTTCATTTTCAGATAGTGATTTCGATTTTAAGGAATGCTTTCTGGCTACCTTAAAAAATTCCCATTTTGTTGGTTATCTAGTTCTGAACGGCCACCCTTCAAATAAAACGGAAAACATTCCTTCTCCTGAAAGTAACGTAACAATCAACTATTGTGAGATTTTCCTAAGATGATAACTTCTGAGGTTAATTACAAGCTTTTACTGTAATTTTTACTTTCTGCATGGACGTTGCAACTCCATGAAAACTGTGCGATGTTCATAGGAAGGAGATTTCTGCTCTAACCGATCAGAGTAAGAGGCTTTTGTTCTGCAACTGCATTACATTTATGGTCCATAATATTTGCGTGATTTATAAGCCGTTATTTTCACCCAAGTCTCAGTTGTCTTTCCCACAATATTATACCTTACGATGTGTCCTTCCTGTGTAATGAAACCAACGTACGGTGTGAAATTATAATTCTTGAAAGTAATTCATCAAAATTTAATGTGTTCTATACTGTATATTATGGAACATCTGTCTAAATATTTTATTGACCTACATTTACTATTATCTTTCTGAATAATGTATTATGATTCATAATTCACTATTATCCTATCTAAAAAAAGTAGTGCAACAATATGTCTGGAAAATCTCGCAATCATTATTGTTCAAAACCTGAATGGTTTGTTCAGTAGACATTAAAATTTCAAAGGAAGCATCATCATTATGATTCCCATTTTTAAACAAAAATCTTGAGATTTCAGAGGTTCATAGTTTTTGAACAATTTCAAGTTATGTTAACGTTTTGCACTAAAAATTTGTATTTCAGAACGAAAATCATTATAGTTCAAATAGGATTGTCAAGTTTTGAACCATTTGAGATCATACTTCCGTTTTTTTGCCAGAAATCGGTCATTTCAAACTCAAATTGAAATGTGGGGAAAAAGTAGATTTTAAAGATGATTAAAATTTTTTTTTAAATGTAGGGTTATGTTAACGTTTTGCACCAGAAATCGGTTATATTGAACAAAAAACATTAGGTTTATAAACGAAGGTGTACAATCATAAACCGTTTTTTCAATTTGAGTTAAGTTTTTTTCGTCTGAAATTGCTATTGTTAATAAAAAATCATTAGATTACAAAGAATATTTACAATATTGGAGTATGTTGGAACTTTTAGGGAAAACTGGTTATTTTAAATTAGAAAAATTATGTGTGAAAGAAGATGTACATTATTGAACAATTTTTTGTTACAGTAATGTTTTCTGTCTAAATATTGTTCCGTCAATGATTGAAAGATAGATTTCAGAAAATATTAACAAAATTAAAAAAAACAAACGGTTATGTTATTGTTTTTCATTGGAAATTGGTTATTTTAATCAAAAATGATTTCACTTCAGAAGTCAAACTTAAAATTTTGAACAATTTCAGGTTAGGTTAGTGTTTTCCGTAAAAAATATGTATTTTGCATATTTTGAAATAAAAATACCATGGCCTGATTGGCTATATATTGTATACTGATGTTAGTATTCTGAAGTTAGGATGTCAATTCTCAACAATTTTGAAAAATATTGTCGTCGCTTTTCTTTTCTCTTACTGGACATACTAGATACTATGAAATAAAAAAATTGTGTATCAATATTAATTTTATATTTTAATTCAGGAATTGCGAAAGAAACAAAATCGAGCTTGTAGCGCACGTGTTTCTTCTTTGGTCTTGATAAGTGGATGAAGAGAGTTTTTTGTGTGTACAGTTTTTTTCTGAAATTTCCCGAAATTTCCCCACACTAAATCAAAGAAACGATTACCTTGCTTTTTCAAACAAAAAAAGTTGTCCTCGTGTATCAAGAATTCGAAACACCAGTTCTCGTAAGATCACTGAAGTTAAGCAGTGTAGGGCGCGGTAAGTACTTGTATGGGTGACTGATCGGGAAAACTGCGTGCTGTTGGCCCGTCGTGGGTGTGGTGAGCCCACACTACACTAGTATTAAATAATCCACCTAGAAACACTACCCGAATCGGGTAGTGTTACGCCTAATCCGGAAGGGAAATGGCTTAATGGTATAACAAAAAAGATTCAGCTATCTTTCAAAATTACTTACCAAACTTTAAATTCGATTTAAATACATTTTTATATCAATTCTACTGGTAACTTTTAACTTCGCGGCATTAATTGCATCGTAGATGTTTCCAGTGAGATTTCACTTCTCCTTCAATAAAGAATCATATTTAAAATAAACTGCTTGTTGTACATTATCGAAAAGGATTTGATATTCAACACAATATAATGCATATGTTTAGTGGAAATTGGTTTAAACGTATTCCAAATATATTCCGCTTGAGAAAAAAATATTTCACTTGTCAAAACCAATTCTGCATTCGCTATGAGCCATTTTCGAAATTTTGTTTCTTTTGTCCTGAAAACCCGGAAAAATGCACTCAAAAATTAATAACAAAAAGGTCTAAAAATTTCTATCACTCCTGTTCAGTATCAATTTTTTTACACGACCTCTTCAAAATGGTGTAGATTTTTAGTGCAGTGTGACTGTTTTCTATTTTTTTCAATTAAAATTATGTTTCAACTTTTAAAATAACAGAAAAAAATTTTTTCAAAAAATGTTTACGCTGACTGCTGAAGTCGTGCAGAACAATGAATTATACTATATACGCTGTTGTGGTATAGCTAATTACTACAAACTGGATTTCTTTGGAAAAATGTATAAATTATCAAAAAATAATTGATAAATCCAAATTTCTTGAAAAATGTGTCAATAATTTCGTCTAACAGAATTGTTCTGAAATTGTAGTACCAATCGGTGAATAGAGTAAGCTTTAGGCGCGGCTGATTACTGAAAATGGAATCTTTAGATAAAAATGACTAAATCTCAGGAAATAATCAATGCGTGAAAAATTCATTAAAAGCGGATGAGGAATTTCATTCATCAGACTTACATGTCTTTGTATATTTGTACCATTCGGTTGAATAATGTAAGCTGTAGGCGTATCTCATTACTGAAAATGATACATTATTATGTTTGGAGAATATGCTAAATTCGGCTAAGCGAATATAGAATATATGCTCACACACACACACACACGCGCGCGCGCACGCAAACGTATATTCTTGCTATTTCCTATTGATGTCAAAAGGGTTGATGTAAATCAGTTCCGTTTTGGCCGATATTGACCGATAACAATATTGATTGGATATCAACAAGTACAGGAGCAAAATAGTGGAGCCATTGTTAATCACTAGATTCATGTTGATGAAGATTTATTCGAAGAATTGTCAAAAATACTCCCATATTTATCTGCGCTTTTACATTGACAAATTACACCACGGAATTGTATTAGCACACCCCGACAGGGAAAAAGCAGAGGATGAAAAACCTCAGGGGGGAGTCTTACATATTTATAGTTATATAAACAATTTAGCATATTTTCTTATAATTGCGAAACTTTAAATGCACTCTTTTACGTTAAAAATTTTCAGTTGAGCATATCCCATTTCATCTAAAACTAATCGGAACTTTACAACTGATTACATTATAAATTTGTGGTAAGATATCACAGCTGAAATATATCAGAAATACGGTCAAATTATGCCTAAAGTATATGAAAATTATATTAACATAGTAGGTAAAGCTATATGTATAGATGAAGTACAGCCCATACTTCAAATAAACCTAAGTAATGATGAAGTACACACAATACTTCGACTTCGATTCAGCTGTACTTCAGATATACATTAGGCATACGTCTCAGCAATAAGTTATAATTTAGCTACACTTTATCAATATATTTGAAATGTCGGATCGTCTCATTTCTCATTCAATTGTTACACTTTGATAAGTCAAGAATTATTCAGGATCACTCCGATTATCCGGAGAATAATAATTATAATAATGACTCGGACCAGCATCACTCTCACTATAATGACTCGGACTACCATGACTTTGACCAAAATAACTCGGATCAACATTACTTCGGCCAGAAGAACTCCGACTAGAATGAGTTCGATCAGAAGGACTCCTATTATCGAACGTGTTATCTGGTACCTGATATGGTTGCTGAACAGGTTGCAGGGGTAGCTGAACTTGTGGTTGCTGAACTAGAGGTAGTAGAGCATGATTTGGTGGCTGATGTTGTTGTTCTTCGGGCATTAACATTACGTGTATATTGCCATGTTCTTGACCATCATACATCATCCCTGTCGTTCCCTCTGAAATGCGTCTGTTATTTTCCCATGCTATAGAACTTCTTCTTCTGTCTTGGCCTCGTCGGCGCTGAATATTATTTTGGTTTGGTGGTTCACAATTATTCCTGACTTGTGCGGGATTTTCGTTGGTTCTGGGACGCCTGTTCCTTGGGACTGGACTAAAACATCTGAGGAACTGCTCACTTGATTCTACGAAAACAAAATTTAAATTCGTAAAGTTTACGTGTATCAGGAAAATAGTTGTTAGTCAATTTCTATTCTGTGCAATAATTTATAAATGTTTTTAAAAAAACGCATTCCAGGAAGCACGATCAATTTCAATGAGAAACTTCTAACTCAGTACTCCAGATTTTGAGAGTAATGTTACAACTCTAAGAATTATTTCGAGATTTATTAATATTTAAATTTGAATTGAGATGCCAATATTTCTCTTCGTGGGAATTGATTTGAGGTACGAGACTTAAATTAACAATTATTGCAATATTATTGCTTTTACTTTACTTTTTACTGTGATAATCAACCAAAATTTTTTATAATGGTTGTATTTTAAGAACATCTAAGACCGTAACTAGGGGCTAAGCGGAACACCTACTTTTCAATCAAAGGTGGGTTGATAAAGCTTTTTGCTGAGCACAGAAAAATAAAAATGTTTATTTTCATAGTCTCAAAAACAGCATTATAAACACATTTCTTTTATTTTCCACAAATATACCATATTAAAACGTGGATTTGAGTTGAAATTCAGAAAATTAATCCATGAATTTATGAATATTAACAAATTTGCAATGAATGTCCTAAGGTTTCCTAAGTTAGGAGGAAATTCACCAAAGCCATTTCAAATCATGAAGACCGGTAGGTGGCATATTCTGAATTGGTTTGCCAATGGAATATGTTTTTTCACGTCAAAAATAAAGCAAGAGGTATCGCCAAAATTAACATAGCGAAATTTTCACCATTTTTCATGAAAATGAATTTTTTTCTTCAAATTCCACTTCAAAAACTATGCAATTCTCGCAATTTTTAAGATATTCATCTCCCAAATTTTTATGAATAATAGGCACTGATGTAGTCTACTAACAATACATTTTTGATTTGATATTTCTTCGTTTTCCAGGAGAAAATATTATGTCTGATTTTTTTGTTCAAAACCTTGACCTTATTGTAATTTTTGAGGTTTTTTTTTCAGTTTGTAGAATCGATGAAGGTATGAAAAATGGTTAAGCAGAAACCTTATAAGTTCCAGTTGGATATCCCTCCATCTACTGTACTTTCACCGCGGTCATATTATGAGGGTAAATAAGCGGAAGGGAAGTATTGGAAGTGAGGAGAAATGAAGGGAGGGAAAGAAAGGAAATAATTGGTTATTTTGGTGTGGCATTAGGGGAATGGATAAAAGAAGAAAAGAGGGGTGGGGAGCTAGGGAAAGTTGGACTGAATGAAGGGTAGTGAAGCAGAGGAATTGAGGAGAGAAAGGGAAATTAGAAAGAAGAAGTAGGGGAAATAAGTGTAAGTCAGGGACAGTAGGAATGATGATTTGAAATAAGGGACAGTAGAGAAGGGAAAGTGATGGCTAGGGATGAAGAGTGTAAGCGGGGGAAGCGTGGAGAGGCTGAAGTAACGAGGAAGACGTTGGTGATCGAGGGAGTGAAGTGTGAATGAAGCAGAGTGCATGGGGAGTATGGAAAGGAAAGTATGGGAGGGGGAGGTTTAAACGACTTAAATAACGAATTAATAAGCTACAAGCCCCTTTTCGGCAGGCGCGTGCAAATCCCCATTGTAGAGCTTTTGCCATACATCATTGCTTCGTCTTCAACGATATTTGTCGTCAGATCAAGGATGAATATCGTTGGTTTAGCTACGCATTTTTTTCGTTGAACGATATGTTGTTTTCTGATTTTCTAGAATCATCACAACCTTAAAAGTTCAACTTGACTCGAAGAAATCTCGAGAAATGTGCATTCTTCAAGTCATTGTGTAAGGTATGTCATGTGTATAACTGTACATATAACAAATACAATCCTAAAATCTAAAAACTATTTGTCGACCGAGGCCGTATTGTTTAATGAACTATTCTTGATTGTCACGAAGGAAAACAAGAAAACATTTCAAACTTCTCCCAAGGTTCAAAAATATTGAATCTATTGTCTGCGCCAAATAAAACATCTCGCATGTATCTTCCATATATGAAGTAAAATTTAAGAACTATATTGGGCAGAATACATCAAGTGTTCCTATCTAAACTTAATTTTTGTTTGGATCTGATTGAAATTTGGCTGAATTATAGTCCTAGTGGACCTTTATTGAATCACGAAATCACAGGTCTATTTATCGACCGGTTGTCAATATATGTATATATATATATATATTCGGTTTCGATTCCTTTGGAATAGAACCGAATGCCCTTTGATAAAGCCACCGAACGCGTCCTCAGGTTGCGGATAGAGGGTCTCTGTACCAAGGGCTTCTGCTGAATATGGTTACAGAATAAATAAGCAGTCGCGGACAATTGTCCAGGGATGGTCCTGAAGGAATAACCCCTAAGGGGTGGCGTAAGAACCGTGCCGCAAGCTGAATGGCACCTGGGTGAGGTGTGTTAAACGGTGACTCTGAGATACCGGGTGACCTCTCAGAGTACCAGCCTCATCCTTGCACGCGGGGCTCTATAAGGGTGGACGAACCCCTTACCTAGCTGCTCGTGGGAACAAAAATGAAACCACCATAACACCAAAATGTTGTAAATGCGGTTCAAAACGATCGAACGCGCAGAGCACCAGACGATGGATCGGCAAACAATGCCGATCATCCCGGAGTTCCAGGTGCTGAAAATAATTCAGATGGAAACACGACGACGAGCCGGCGAAACGCCCACATTGAGTGGACGGATCAACTTAAGAATGACGTGCTAGACTGCTACGAGGCCAGCATTATCTCTGTTCGCGGATGCTTGATGGCGCGTATGCATACTCTGTGGTGCCAGAAACACCCAGAGCTTCAGCACGTTTCGCATCAGTCTTTGCGAACTGAAGCCGACAAACTCCGAAAAAATCGATATGCACGCGGAGCGCTTCCCCAACCGCTGCTTGATCAAGCTGCAGACGAAGATGAAGATGCGACATTAAGACCAACCGCAGAAAGCAGGCACCTTCTGAAAGATGATCGCGATTTCTGTACAAGGAGGAACATCAACATGCAAGTTCCTCTTAAGCCCCAAGATGTGGCTCGAATGGATGCCTCCCTTCGTAAAGATATCTGACCATCAATTGCTCAGTTTATGGTGCTGCGAAAGCTTTGGCTGATTCAAATCGAAGGCTAAATTCGACGATAGGTCAAAAGACCAAAAGACGCTTGCATCAACTTAACAAGAAAATTGGATGGGCAAGACAGAATGCGTCCTGTGCTCAATGTGTGATTGACTACATAACATCTGGTAGACCGTTCACGGAAAGGGTTCGAAAGTTTGCCCAAGAACTAAGGATCTGGAATCACACAATAAACAAGCCAAAGCTGTTCACTATCTTAAATATGTAATAGTATACAGGTAATTATTTTTATAGCATTCGTGCAATTGGGTATTGTAATTTCCTGAATCTTTCATTCAAAAATGATTATTTTCTGAATTCACATCCGCAATTTTTGTTTGAGTCGAAACCGTGATTCTATCTAGAAACTAGCTAAAATCTGGACAATTTTTGTATATTCAAATTCGTAACGAAGTCCTAGATAGCGCCAAGACTGAGACTAGACAGCAGAAGGGTTTGAATCAAACACGTAGCAAAACCAGACAGCGCCAGTAAATCGCCAGGCTACTGTTGCGTGAATGGACAGGCTTGAGATAAACTGTACTGGTTTTAGCATGATTCAAAACTGCCACGAAATTTTTCCACACGGGAATTTTCGATGTTGATGATTGGACTTATCACCGTTTTTTCCCGCTTCAGTTATAAATTTCAAAACTCTATTTTAGACCTCTTTTTCGGTTTCAGAAATATAATATCTCCGATTTGAAGATTTAAAAATGTGATTCTTCAATAATTAATCAGAGTCAGAATGCACGACATTAGCTGCAAATCCCCATTTCTAAAATATTTTCCCTATCATTGATTCGTCTCTAACGATATTTGTCGTCAGATCACGTTATCATTGGTTCAGATATACATTTTCTTCCGTGAACAATATGTTGTTTTATGGTTTTGTAGACTTTGAAAAATGAACTTGACTTGAAAGAATCTCAAAAAATTTACCTTCGTCAAGTCACTGAGTAAAGCTTGACAAGTGTCTTAAAATCTAAACACTAGCTGCCGATCAGAGCCGTATTGTAGCTGAAAAGGGAATAAATAAATATTGCATCGTTTGTGGCCTAAGGCTGAATAATCAACTTCTGACAGAGTATTTCAGATGATGAGAGTAATTACCCTTCGAATATTATTTCGAAATTTACTTATATTTCAATTTACATCACCTAAAATTCGATTTTGTGGGGATTTGTTATGGAAACATGAAGCTCATTATTATAATTATTATTATTATATTATCATTAGGCCATTTCGCTTTCGGGGAAATTGTTATATGTGGTTTCTCACTCGGGCCTTTGCCACTCTGTTTACAAACTATTTATCGCCACACTTTTCTGTCCTGGCATACTACTCTAGCTTCCTTTACGTCCATGTTTTGTTTTTATAATGAGCACCATATATGAATCAAAAGTATATCTTTTATTCAAAGTATTGAATGTGAGGAATTCAACTTTTTGTACAGATTAAAATGAGAAGCAAATGATATTCAACTGTGGTTATTGGCATAAATTACGTACAATTGTTTTTCTGAAATTTGGAACTACCTAGTCACCTTTGTTGCGGTTTTTATGCTTTGAACCCTCCCCCCCCCCCCCTCCATCTTACGTCATTTTCGTACACTAAAATTTTTTTTGTGACTCTATTTAGGGGCGATCCAAAAATAAGTTGAGACAATTTGGTGGGAGGCGTCAGGTGAAAGCTTACTGTTGCTTATGAATCAACAAAATAGTTAGTTCAACTTCCAATCAAGTAGTTGAATTTTCAACCAATAACGATGAATTTATTTCAAATGATAAACAGTTGAATTTGAACGAAAAGACGAATCATTAACAAAATAGTTGAATACTCTACCAAACCAGATTCATTTTGAACCGAACAGTTTAATTTTTCACCAAAAAAGATAAAAATTAAAAAAAGTAAACTCATTCTAAGCCAAATAGTTAAATTTCCACCCAAGAAAATTAAGTTCCCTGGAAAAGAGATACATTATCACCAAATTAAATAAATTTCCAACCACTAACATTTTGATACCAAGAGAATTCAGTTTTCAACTAAAGATGGAACAGATTAATTTGAATTAAAAAAAATTTTATTTTCAATTGGAAGGTAAATTCTCTACAATACTATTATATTTTCAGTGGGACGATGGTCGTGGGGGTTAAGGCGTAGGCTTTGAACCCACTCCGTCGGCTTGCGGGTTCGATTCCCGCCTCGCACTCTGGAAGAGTCTCGGTGGCCCATGCGGTGAACACTTGCCTAGCAAGGGAGTTGTTCATCTCCGGAGAGTCGTGGGACCGGTACCTCTAGAGAAAAAGGTTCTCTAAGTACTTAAGGCTGTTGCTCTTGGTGGTTCGGAACCCACCTTAAACTGTAGGTCCCCCTCCCACCACCAAGTATGTGTGTGGGAGGTGTGTGAAGGAATAGGGAAGAGATACAAGAACAATGTAAACCCTTAGGGGACACATTAGACGCTTCCATTCCACTATTCCACTACTATTATATTTTCAACCCGAAAATATGAGTTTTCAACAAAAAAGTCACTTCTACTTCAAACAAAAATTGAATTTCCTAAAAATTAGTACAGTTTGCAACCAAAGATATGGATTTTCGAACTCGGAGGTAAATTTAAGACTAATAATTGAATAGTTGGTATTTCAACTGAAAAATATTTTCATTTAACAAAAAAAAAAACAGATGAATTTAACCAAAAAATAAGAATTTTTAACAAAATACTTGAATCCTTGTCTAACCGAAAATAGAATAATAATAAATTTGTGATAAAGTAGTTGAGCTTTTAAATGAATAGTAAATTCTACTTAGTTCTTGAATTTCTAAATCGAAAATACAAATTATCCACCAAATAGCTTAATTTTGCAACAGAAAAATGCTAGTTTTCAACAAAGACGTTAATTTTCAGTCGAAAAAGATTGACATTTAAGCAGATAGTTGCATTCTTGAATATTCAAAAAATTCAAAATTATGTGAAAAAATGTTCCTTTCGTAATTACATTAATTTTCTATGCTCTTTTAATTTTACTAGGAAAAAAACATGAAAATATGCAACAATCCCATTATCAATAAAGTAACATAAATTTCTTTCCAGATTTAATGTAAACTAGGTGCTACAGTAAGCACTAGATCGAGCTGGCTTTAAAACACCTTACGTATGAAATGATTTTGACCCCCCTCCCCTTTACTACAAGAAAAAAAACTTAATGTAATTTATGCACTGCCCCTTGCAAGTCTTCAACTGCGAATGGTAGCAAAATCATAACATTAGTTTTGCAAAAACTTAATAATTATTGTATGTATTATAAATGCAACTAATAATTCTTATTCACATTAATAATAGGAATGTATCGCACTTACGAATGAAATTCAGGAACACCAAAAATATGAAGAATGCAGAGCCTGCAACGTAATTCATTTTTCTCAATATAGGGCTACTGACTGGGAGCTGACGACAAAAAACTGAATACAATCCTAATATTTTTTCAATGTAGAAGTATAAGCTTACGAGTAGAACTGAAGACGGAGAGGAAGGCAGTCTTGTGAAACTGTTAAAAATCTACGTCATCTTCGCCAGGAAGATAACAAATATTTACAAGATACTCATTCGTAGTGGAAAAATAAGAATTATTTACAGAAACCAATATTAAATCAATGGTATAAATAAAATTTGTACTTTATTCAGCAGTACTAAAATAAGCAATCCCAGGCCTAGGTACAAAAATAAATGTAATTAATATACGTTTGATATAATATTGTTGCACAATGTACATTGTTAAAAAAATCTGATCGAAATTTGATATACATGTGAGTGAAGTCATTTGCACATACCGTAAATTGATCTTAATATACCAACATGTTGTAAAATTAATATATATGTATAATAAAGTCCGTAAAGCAGAGACGCTTTCAGATCTTGTTGAATATCAAAAAATAAAGTAATAACCTCGAATTCGTCGACTAAATTCCTACTCACAATTAAGGTGCAACGTACGGGTGGATTTTTTTTCTAAACTTCGCTGTGCATGCTAGAAATTTAACGTGAGTTTCGGTGCTTGTGGGCTATAGGTATCTAAATTATTTGTTCAATTGAACTTTTCTCTTCTAAAACAGTGTAATTTATTTTTGTCTAGAAGAAAGTATTATGTTCGATCATTTATAATTGAAAATTTCTGCCAAACTTGTTTTCAATTTGTGTAGAGTGCAAATATCTGACTTTTCTGATGAATGATCAATATGCGGCATATAAAATTTAACAACATAGTCTCTTAATGGCAATTCCGTATACCTAGGTTCTAAACCTAATGTACAAATGTATATTAACATTGTAAAAATGTTTAACAGTGTAGGAAAGTTCGCAGTTTGGACAAAATCGAGTGCGAAGCACCAAATATGTGATGAGAAGGTGTTCGTTAGAGCCGAAAGAGCTTCAACGAAAGAGAATTCATAATTACCAAATTACAGTGGTCGATGCTTTGAATTTAATTTTAAAAGTTTTGCGCACAAATGTGGAGGAAGTACGAAGACCGAGCAGGTAGCGCGAGGTAAGTACATTGCAGAGCGCGTAGCGCGAGAACCAAAAAGCGCACGTTCAAACTTCCAAGCCGCGTGCACAAAGCTCGATGAGAATGTAACCGCGCAGCGCGCTGATTTTTTATCATGACATTACGCTATATATTCGTCATAGTTAAATATACATTGTCCTAAGTGATGAGGGATTAGAACAAGTTGATAAGCAGATATAACTGGGTAGCCTATTCACTAGTGACGGGAAGATAGATGGGGAGTTAGATAGGCCATACATAATTCTATATTGGTACCGACTGTACTATACGGTAGCGAGACATGGATCTGTGAAGAAAAGGATAAGAGAAAAAATAACGCGATTAGCATGAAACCTCTGCACGTAATTTGCGGGAAAACACTGATGGACAAAGTGAGGAACGATATAATCCTCAAAGAATGTGGTGCAAAAGAGACTAAGTTGACACATAAGAAAGAAATCAGTTCAGATGGTGCAGACATGTTGAATGATTGAAATATGAACGGCTAACGAAACAATTGTATGAAGGTGAAGGAAATGGCAGTATGCCCAGAGGCAGACCGCGGAAAGAATGGTTAGAATGTGTGAATGATACCGTAATCGGAAAAAACATAAAACGCCATAGAAACGGGAGAGCTTGCATGAAAAAATGCATGGACGTGAAGGAAGCAAGAGAAGTATGCCAGGACAGAAGAGCGTTGCGAGAAATAGTTTATGAAAAGAATGGGAATAGAGTGAATGACGCTTGAAACAAAATACCTTGGATACTAATGGGCCCGAGTGGGGAACCTCACATAACAATCTTGTGAAGCTCTTCACATGGGGTGATCTATACCTCCTCCCCAAAACTACTATTTTCCAACCGAGCGAGTCACGCCTGCCCTGAAAGGGAAATGGCTTAAGTGTATAATAATAATAATGATAATATCAATTCAGTTATTTTTACTGAAACTGATATCATATGCAAGAAAGGTTGGAGACTTCTTCTTTATTTCAAGTATTTCAATTTCTAACAAAGAAAATACTTATTAACTGCAATGGAAAACTAAAGAATGTCAGCGCAACGTCAAATTTATTTATTAAAAAAATATTACTTTTAATTAATAATTTCATTTTCATGTACAATTTTGAAGATTTGAAATTAACCCCTTTTTCATATATTATCAATTGAGTATTATTTTATTTTACACTTATGTATTTTTAAACTTTATTACGTCTAAACTTTGAATACTAAGGCATCCAATGTGAAGCTTCATTATTCTTATTTGAAAATATTTAGAAATGATTCAATGTGAAAAATTTGTACTTTTACATTGTACGTTTATTAAATCTCTCTATTAGAAATAAAAGTGTCTAAAACCCGAAAGGATTTACAATTTACATTTTTTTAATGTTTTAATTTGAAGCCTCATATTAAATTAAAATTATTAGCGAAAAAAAATTATCAACTCAGTCACTTCATAGCTGTTTAATAATTTCATGAGTGAAATAACTTTGAGTAAACCTAAAGAATTGATTAAATATCTAAATGTATAATAACTTTCTACATTTGCAGAATTATTTTTCAATTGAAAACAGTTTTTTCACAATCTACTTATAGAATTTAAATTCTTCATGACAACAAATTACCCACGCTGTCAACTTAAAGGTTTTAAAAAGTATTATAGGTGATATGACTGCTGTGTGTGACTCTAAAGTTCGTTTATCAAAATTTACTATTACAATCTACATTCGCATAATTGAATTTGATGAGAAGTATGGATGTTTTTAATTTTGTGTTTACCATTAAATCATGAGAATAAATAATACAAAAACGAAAGCATCACTACTTACCAACTTCATCTTGTAAACCGAAACAACTTCATGATGCGAACACTTGTCGATTATAATTAGTAATTGACTATATTCCAAATGCTTCTAACCAGAGTTGGCGGTAGCCACATATACTAGCCACTTGAAATTTTTAAAGGTGGGTAATCACCCACCTGAAAATTCGAACAAAACAAAGAAAAAACTAACCAAGACTTTCCCCCTCCTCCTGCTCACTCCCGCACACCAAACATTTAAGAAATGCAGAGCCTGCAACGATATTAATTTTTATCTCTTCGAAAGTATAGTATATTTTCAAAAGTTTCATGAAAATAGATGATAATTTCTCCAACAAAATAATGAAATTCCCGATTAAAGGTTTCAGAGAATTGAAAAAAAAACGAATTGTATGGGACAAACTAATTTAATACTATTTTTCTCAGTGATTTATAAATGTATTTATTAAAAATAATAATAGTCAAAACAGTCAGATTGAAGAAAAATATTGTTGGTTCAGCTATACATTTTTCTTTCCGTGCAAACTCACCGTTTCCATAAACTGTGTTACTAATTTTGGGCTATCTTTTACCCTCACATCCAGCTTCGTTGACGATTGTATTTTCTATATTTACCCCTCTCCCCTCAAAGTATTGTAGTCGTTCGCTCAACGTAAATTTTCAACCGAAGTAATTAAATTTTCTACCAAAAAGGTGAATCTTAAAAAAATACTTTTTTCATAAAGTAGTTGAACTTCAAAAGATGTAGTTGAATTTTCAACAGAAAAAGACAAATTATCCACAAGAGTTGAATTTTCGAGCCTAAAATATGACTTTCCGACGAAAATGATTATTTGCTACTAAATAGCTACATTTTTACATAAAAAATTAAATTCTCCACCAAATAATATTCATTTTAAAAATCGTCTTACATGCCATACATTTTTCATGTCTTGGAATGTTAATGATTATGCAGAATCAGAATCTGTATAATACCTATGCCCACTGAAATCATTTATTCCTCTATTGCGTTTCTGGTTCGGTATTGTTGACCGAGGCCGAGGTGGTGATTCAGCATCAGAACTAGAATCATGACGATTCGCAGCATCAATACTTCCTCCCTTATTCTTCACCCAAGGGTTCGGTGGTGGTGGTGACTTAAGTGGTGAATCAGAATCAGAAGTATAACAAGGATGAAAACATTGAGGATCCCCTTGAGGTCCCACATGTGTTGGCGAATGCAGATTTTGTTGTGCGTAAGGTTGTGTTTGTGAAAAAACTCGATTTACTACTGCTCTGGAATTTGGATTTCCTACTACTCCACCTGATGAGGATCCAGCTTGGAAATTTGTTCTCTGAACTTCATTTCGTGTTGGCGAAGAAGGATTACTTCTTGGCGGTGACAAGGTTCGTGAACAATCAAAACATCTCTTCCACATCTGCTCACTTAATTCTGTAAGAAGAAATTTGACACTTATAAAGTTTTTTGAAGTGAAAGAATATCTGCCTGTGAAATGTAACACTTGTGGGCCCAGGCGGAAATATTATATATAGTTTATATATAGTGCGAAGTATTATATATAATATTCATTTGTTTTATATAAAAAATGTATAAAACAAATAAATATTATATATAATACTTCACACTATATATAAACTATACATAATATTTCTGCCTGGGGGCAACTAATCAATATTTAAAAAAAAAAGGATTACTAGAAGCACAATCATACTCCCTACATATAAATAAGCAGCTTCCAACTTGGTGATCTAGATTATTTGAAAACTGAACAATATCTTCACTTTTCGAGGATTAGAAAGAAAAGCATTTTTTTGAATTCAAAGTATTCAAACTCGAAGAATAAAGCATGACGTATATTTTTGAATAAGAAGAAAATGATTTTGGATTGGCGTTTACGCGTATTACGCGTCGCAGCAGAACCATGTTAGTGCTAAGAAATCGAATGGTTGATGAAAACAAGGAAATGTTCTCGAATTCTTAAATATTTTTTGAAGCAAAAATGAACAGAGAATTTTTCGATAAAAGAAATTATCTTAGAATTTTGTAAACAGTTTTTGTTTGAACAACTTCTAAAAAATTTAAATGATTAAATTAAATTAATTTAAATGGTTAATATTTGGCATGCATATTTCTGAAGACATAAGAAGTTGATAAAGAATAATTTGGACCCGAGATGAAGGGTGAAAACACTTCTAAATCGTGAAAAAGACCCCCAAGAAATTGTTTTTGAAGATTATTTTGGCAAAAGGGTGCATCGATAAAAAATTAATTTTTGTAGACAACTTGTAGATAAAATAACCATAAAAAATCGTGGTATTCACATCTCCTTCTTCAATCATATTTTTCCACATATCCACCCTGGGAGTAGGGGTGAGTTAAGCCGCGTGAATCGTGCGCTCTTTTTGTAGCTCGTATCTCAATATGAGGTCGTTTCTCGATAAAAAAGTACAGTTCTAAAATTATGATTGAAAAACCCTTTTATTTAGGGATATGAGCTACGACAGGAGCGTGAGATTCGTGAGGTGAAACTCACCCCCTTCTCCCATGGTGGATATTTCGGAAAGTATGACGAACAGAGGGAAAGTGAATATCATGATTTTTTATGCATATTTTATGTACAAGTTGTCTGTAAAAATCACCCTTTTCAAAATAATCGTTGAAAACCATTTTTTGGGGATGTTCTCCACGACTCAAGGGTGTTTTCACCCTTCATCCTGAATCAAGATTGTTTTTTATTAACTCCTCGTGCCTTCAGGAATATGCATGACAAATATTAATCCATTTTTTGTCTTCGAAGTTCATAAATGTTAAAATCTTCTGCATGGTACGCCATTTCGAATTTTTTCACCTCAAATTCATAATGAGTCACCTCAATATGCATATACATAGAGTTTTTGTTGCTCTAGGACTCAATTCATTCGAATTATTCAATTTTTTTCTCGATTTTTGAAAATTGTTTGAAAAAAATAGATTTTCAAATTAGTGTACAGATTTTTTAGAATAACAATTGAAGGGCAACACCGCATAAGGGCGTAATTGCGGGGAGATACTCCTATCAGAAAAATAATTTATTTTACACCCCTGCGCCTTTCCAGCATCCTATAAGGGGATGGAGTGAAAAAACACCACTTTTATTACTCAAATAAATGATTCAAGTCCCACATTACTTTTTGATAATTTCTTGTGGACTTGCCCCAAATTTGACTTGCCGCAAATGTAACTTGCTGTAAATGTTACTTTTCGCAATGTGACTTGCCAGGGGTTGGCGTGATATGGACCGTTTGCCAAAAGCCAACGAGGTTTATTTTATTCCAAAAAAGATGCATTTTCGAACAGCTGAATAAATTTCCATCAAAATTAACCAAAAAAATACAAACTCATATACAAAGACTTGAACACGTAACTAAAATAGATTAATTTTCAAACAACAGTTGCTTTTTTAAGCAAACAAAAATTTATTTTCTACCAAAAAGATAAATTTTTCGAAAAATACATGAATTTTTTACCAAATAATTGAACTGTTGACTAACAGGATTAATTTTATAACACATTTTTTTTTACAAAATATTTGAATTTTCAAACAAAAAATGTCAATCTGTAACAAAAAAGTTAATTTTTGAGCGGAACAGATAACATTTTAAAAGGCCAGTTCTATTTTTTATCAAAAAAGATTTTATTTATTAGGACAGTGAAAATCAAGAGTTTTTACATGTTTTTTTTTTAGTTATTCTGAATATATATTACTAAATTTGCAATGAGTATACTATAACTATGACACAACGACGGAACGTTGTTTCATGGTTTTCCAGACTCATCACAGAATCTAAAAAATGAACTTGACTTCAAAAAATCTCGAGAAATTCGCATTCGACAAGTTATTATGCAATGTTCGGCAAGTGTACATATTGCAAATGAAATTTTAAAATATAACCAAAGCCTTATAGTGGAATACCGCTCCTCACTAAAAAAAGGCAAGATATCTTTACAAAATTAACAAGAATAACTTTAGTTTCTGTAAATAATTATTAAATTTATTATCAGGAAGTTTTCAGCAGAATTTCACGGTCATCTACGTAAATCCAAAGGTTTCATTAGCTATTCTAGATTGAGGGAATAGAGGAAATAAAAGGAAAACATACAAAAAAAACATAAACTAGAAAAAACAAGATAACATTAGGCTGGCTTTGTGATGAAAAATCTCGTCACTAATGGCAATGAAAACTTTCAAAACAACGTGACTTTGATAAAACGTTTAACTTTTTATTAGTTGTAATACTTTACTTATTTCGGCTGTTTTCAACCTTTCACTGATTTTTAATAAAAATGACTTGCAAGTAATTGTAGTACCAGGAATAAAATTCAAAGAACGCTCTCTGTGACTTTCTGTTTAAAAAAATAGGCTTGCAAAGAAGAAAATGAAATGTCACCCCGTACTTTCGTACGTTTTGTAAAGAATTTCATGCTCTTTACATTTGAAAAACGTCTATTCAATTTATTTCATTGCTTAAGCCAATAGTATTATTTCCGAATTGGTGGAATTCACGTTCTTATTTTGGATGACTACCTTCTGCTAGAGTATCTCAGATTGAGAGAATAATTTCTAAATTCTAAATACGAAAGCTCATTCAACCACCATATTAGAAACATAAATATATTCTTGATTCGAATAATTCAAAATAAAAGAATTTAATCATGTGTACAGCTGAAAGATGAATTCCCAACAAAAAATGTAATATTTGATATTTTAACCATGAAAAGATTTGTATTTTGAATCAAAAACAGTTGAATTGAACTGAGAAAGACAATTTTTTAACAGAATAGTTGAATGCCCTACAAAAACCGATTAATTCTTAACCAAAAAGTTCCATTTTTATCCAAAAAATATGAAATTACTACCAAATAAAGATGAATTTTTGAATTGAAATAGAAGAAGAATTCCCAAAGCAGTTGTATTTTCAGTCATGGAAGATTTTTTTGTCAAGAAAGTAAAAACATTCTTTCCATAATATTTAATTCTCAAGCCAAATAGATGAGCGTCCTGCAGTGTTTTCGAAGAATACTTGAATTTTGAACTATACAGATAAATTTGCAACCAAGAAAAAATATTTCCTACTGAAGAAGACGAATTCTCAAGAAACTATATAAATTTGGATAAAAATATTTTAATTTTCAGCCTAGAATATTGACTTCCTACCAAAAATATGAATGTTCGACAGAATTCATACATTTTGAACTAATTTATTTTATTTTCAACCAAAAAATACGTTTTCTCATTACAAAAAATTAACTTCCAATGCTAAAAAGGTTTTTCTAAGAAATTTTGAATTTTTTACTCTAAAATATAAATTTCTAGGAACAAAAGTTAATTTCCAATCGAACAGTTGAATTTTTAAGCACATAGTTAATTTTTCAGTTAGAAAAATTAATTTTTGAACAAAAATACAAATTGTCGACAAAGAAGTTTAATTTGCAAGCAAACCGGGACGGTATTTAACTAAAATTATGAAAATTCAACCAAAATAGCTTCAATTTCTACTGAGATTAATTTTCAATCCAGAAAGAAGAATGTTCAACAAAATAATTTAATTTTTCTCTAAAAAAATTTGTAGTCAAGAAAGAAAAAAACTTCGAATAAATTGTAGAATTTTCAAGAAGATAATACAATTTCAAACTAATAAAGATAAATTTTTAACCAAAATAAAATGAGAAAAATGGGAAATACTGTGATGACTGCAATAAATAAATAGAATTATTGGGTGGGATTCGGAGAAAATCTCATTGTATCTTACACGGGGCGGTGGGTCGGGAGGCCAATTAATATTTCAGAAAAACATATTACATAATTTGTGGATAACCTCTTTTTTGTTCATGCATCTATCATTCCTTGAATTTATAATTAATATATTTAATATTTATGCTAATATTAGTAGATACTTCTAATATTTTTAGTAAAATTACAAGTTACACTATAAACATTATCAATGAAGTAACATGATTTTTTCATATTTAATGTACAAACTGTAACATTAAGCAGATTGCGTTGACGAGCAACTGTTAGAAATAAAATCTACTGAACTTTTATTTCTCAATGATTCGCGGACTTGAAAATATTATACGAAGGAAATAGGTCAACCTGCCCTTCCCTCCACCAATAAACACTTTACGTAATTGATGGACAGCCACTTACAAGCCTTAAATTGCCAAGAGTTACAAAAAAATTATTTTTTTTTTTGCGAAAACGTAATAATTATTTCATATTGGCCATATTCTAAATGCGTCCAACAATGTTTTAATAATATTAATAATATCTGCTACACTTACGAATGAAATTCAGGAAAACAAAGAATATAAACAATACAGAGCTTGCAACGCTCTTCATTTTTCCAAAACAATAGAGTTACTGACTGGGAACAGAAAACGTGAAGTTTGTTATTACATTCACGGCTAAATATGTAGCTAGCACCCGAGTTCTGAGGTTTACTCATTCCTCAAATTTGTAAGATAAAAGTTAAACTCTTTTAAATATTTTAAATCTCTTAAATCTCTGTTATCTGAATGTACTTGACATTGTTTCTCTATTCAAAGGAGGAAAAGAAGCAATCTATTGTGTACATTTATTTAACTTTATTGAAACAATAATATCTTGTGAAACTAATGTATGGTCTAATTTACCTCCACTCCTAAGATAATGTTTTTAGACTTCTCATTGTATGTGTTCAAGGTGTGCGATATCATCTTTAAGAATACATCGGTTATACTCATTTTATATTTTTTTTTATTCTGTAACTTTAATTGAGCTACGCCTCCTATAGACGTACTTTGCCTATACTTTAGGCGTACTTTATTTATACTTCTGAAATACTTGATCTATACTTCAGACATACTTCTGAGATATACCTTAGCGATGCTTTTACTATACTTGAACAATATGCAAATTTATAATTCAATGTAAAATTACTGTTTGCGGATGTAGTTACACGGAAAACGGAGGTAAGTCCAAATTAATACTTGAAAATTCCATTTTGAAAGTGTAACTTTAGGTTAGAAAAATGTAAAGAAACATCAAAAATCCATTTGAAGCTTTTTTAGTGAAAATCATAGAAGATAGGTACAATATTCATCTATTTTAATTATTTTAATGGAAAATCAGGGTAACGACTAGACCGGAAAACTGGGAAAGACCGGGCATTTTTTGACCCGGAAATGACCAGGAATGGAATAAAAAACCGGGAATTTACTTCTGATCGTAGCAAAAGTCAAGTTTCCATTATTTTAATAATTTTTGTCAATTTATCAAAGTGATTTCTACTTTATCTACAGTTGCAGGGCATATGAATGAGAAGAATGATCGTTTTTATTGTAGGGAAGGAAGTTTCGGTAAAGAAATATAATGTCTCTTGGCACAGAGACATTTTGACATGTAACGGAGTTTTTTTAAAACATTTAAAAGTGGGATTCAGAAGCAAGGAGTTTGAAAAATCCCTGTTCCAAGTAAAAATTCGTCACGATTTAAAGGTTCTTTCTTTCAAATTCTAGATAAAGAAAGTATTTTAAGTAGTGTTCAGAGTAAAAGTAGTATTTCGGAAGGGAAATATTTCTGAATTATAATATAAAGTTTTACATTTTTCGTTGAGAATTTACCTTTCTTCGTAAAAATTCAATTACTTGCGGTTAAAAGCTAAACTCTTCCATCAAAAATTAATTTATTTGTTTGAAGATTCATATTTTTAATTGAAAATTCATCTCTTTTGAAAAATGTAACTGCTTTGCCGAAAATCAATTTTTCAATTAAAAATTTTACGATTTCAGTAGAACATTTAACTATTTTTCTGAAAATCTGTTTTTTTGTTGTTAGGGATTAGATTTTTGACGTAAAATTCAACTTTTCTATTTTTTGCTGAAATTTCATCTTTTTTGGTTAAAAATTTCACTATACCAGTTGATTCATAATTTTATTTGAAAATTCATTTATATTGCAATTTTTTGCTCTGTTGTGTTAAAGCATGTTTAGAATTAACGTCATGATTTCAAATAAATTTTTGCGTTTTGCGACAAATATGAATAGATATGTTACTTTTAGTTGGCCGGAAAAATTGAAAGACTTGAGCAGGAAATACCGGGATATGGCCAGGAGTTCGAAATCGTTCGCCAAATCGCCACCCCGTTAATGCTTTCCAACAGATATAACCCTCAGTTACCCCACGGGGGTCAAAATGACCCAGAAGTTTTTTGAAAGCAGTGCCATTTTTGTATAGGCTAAGGCCCGTAGTCCATGCTGAACACATGATCGGACTCAGTTCGGTTGATTACGCCGAAATCGACAGTGTAAATGTTAGATTTGTGCCTTTTAGACCTCTGTGGGGTAACAACGTTACAGAAAGTGATCTGAAGACATATACAAAACGTAAGTAAATTCTTTATTTAAAATTTTCTTGTGTCCAATAATAAAATAGAAGTATGTTTTGTGTGACGCGAGAGTAAAATTATATTGAAATGTTGCGTTTCCTTGATTTGTTTTCTCATATTCGTGAAAAAAATGATATGATTTCGCAAATATTTTTATTTGAAAAATTTTTGTCTTATTTTTCAGAAACGAAAATGGACCCCATTTTATACATACTACATGATTTTGTGTCAAGTAATATTTTTGAACGTTTTGCAATTTTTCGCAATTTTCACATAATGAAATAATTATACCTTTTGGAACCGATAATAATGTCACCTATACCAATAAAAAGTGTGACTCTTGAGCTTTGAAAATCACTACATATAAACACTTTTATCTCCATTCAACTCAGAATTACATAATTTTGATTTTTAAAGAATATTTCAAGATTTTGCAATCACATTTTTTTTTAAATTCTGATACAGCATTCTCAATTTTTATTTGAGAATTATTTGGTTAGCATTGCCTTTTAAAGTACAAAAAAACTTTTTCAGCAAAGAAAAAATTGACTTCAATTGACCGATTTGTCGTTGAGATACAAACCTGAGAATACGGGACGGGTCTTTTTGACCCCCCTGGGGTAACAACGTATACTAAAATACGTGGGGTAAATGAGGGTTAATATCATTATAATTATAATAAATTTAAGCACGAAGTTCATAAAGATGACACTTACTATTTTCACTCTTATTTTTGCAATATGATACACAACAACTGTGCCCCATTGTTAATCTTTTCAACTAACAACGTTAATTTAATCGTGTTTATTAATATTTTGCAACACCGCTTCTACGTACTTCGCCACCATGAGCGCTGTCGTCGTCTTGATTATCCCCTCTAGCTTCATGCAGTTGGCGAATACACCGACCATAATTTTTTCAAATATACGTAAAGTATAGGATCGTCTCATAAACCATACTTTTACTGTACTATCTGACCATTTTAGAGCGAAAAATTTAAATCTTCCAAGATTATGAAATTTCAGTAAAAATTAGAGTAAGTTTGAGAGATATTTAGAAGCTTTAAAAAGTTTCGGAAACAGTTTTGAATTCGAAAAGATTTTTCAAAATTTCAAACGCAGATTCTTGAAGATTTCAAAAAGAAAAATTGGAAGCTTTTTGAAAATTCTCAAAGGCTTCAAGAGAATAAATAAACTTTCTCAAGGTTTCTGGGGAAATTCAGATGGATTTTTGATTGAAAAAAATTAATTTCAAGAAATTGTTTGGAATTACTTCGGAGGATTTCTTTCGTCAAAAAAGACTCTCGTAGGTTTTAATGCAGTTTTTCTTTTGTTTTGAAAGACTTAACAAATTTTTAGGATAATTTCGATCCAGTTTATGGATATTTAGGAATTTTCGAAGTTTTGAGGAGAAAAAAAAACTATAATAAAACTTTTGAAAATTTCCGAAAATTTATAAAATGTTTTTACATCAATTCTATCTATCTTAAAGTAAATAGTTTAAGTCTTAACCAAATAGTTGAATTTTTAGCAATGTTATTTTTGAACCAAATAGTATAGTTTAATTTTCAACAAAAAAGGTAATTTTCTACCGAATAGTATTTTAATTTCCATTGAAATGCTTGAATTTTCAAGCCAAAAAGACAAATTTTCTATAAAACACTTGAATTCTTGACAAGAGAGTTAATTTTCTACTAAATAGTAAGATGAAAAAAATAAATTTAGGACTAAATAGTTGAACTCTCTATTAAAATAGTTACATTTTCAACATTAAAATCAAATTTCAACCAAATAAATTAATGTCCTATCCAATTTTTGATTTGTATATCCAAAAAGGCGACTTTTCTACAATATAATTTAATTTTAACCCCGATATTATGAATTTTCATTAAAATTGTTGAATCTTCAACCGAAACAGATTAATTTTTGACCAGAAAGAATAATTTTTTACCAAAATAAGTCGAATTTTTAACAAAAGACACCAATTTTCAAGCCAATAGTTGATTCTTTTTTCTATTCAGGAATGCTATACATTGTATTTTATATTTATTTCCAGAAAGTCTATAAGGCTAATGCGCCCTCTAAGGAAGAGAGTATACAAAATAAAATATATTATTACAAGCACTGATAGATGAATGTTAATTGTATGGTGGAATTAGTAGAGCGTTATAAAGAATGACTAAAATAAGATAAAATAAAATATAATGCTGGTTGTCTAGAATTGTAAACGCTGTTTTGAAGAAGAAACAAACAATGAAGGGAATAATCTATCAAATTATTTTAATTGGGATTAAGTAAATAATAAGTAATGGAAAAATGGTATATAGTAAGTCAGATTTCATAGGATATTTATTGTAATCTCTATTTAAATTATGTTCTACAAATGGATTATTTCTAAAGTGGGATCACTGATTTGATACAGACGTGTAAATAGGTCATGCTTAAAGTGATATCCTGACAAAGAACTCTTCGAGGTATCTTGATAAAACTTCTGGTCTGACTCAAAATTAAATTTTCAATAATAAAAAACAAGTGCCGTATAGGAAAATTATATGGAAGTAGTAAGTAAAATTAGCAGAAATTAATAATGATGTTTGATTTTATTAGAATGTATTAATCTTAAATTGATTTCTAAACTTTAGCTATACTTGAGTTATAATATTGGAATAGTAAACTAAGTAATTGCTTAATACGCCATACATTTGTTATAATTTGGAAAGTCAGTGATTATGCAGAATCAGAATCAAAATTATTAAGATTTGATCCGCAAAGATTTCTTCTGCCATTCCCATTGTTTAACGGAAGTGCTGGTTGGTGATACTGTGGTAACTATTCCTGAGGTGGTGGTTGTTGCTGATTCTGTGGTGGGTGACGCTGATTATATATTGCGGATGGAGTTAACCCTATTCTTGATTTACCTGTATTCTCCCATATTATTCTATGAGTTGTTTTAGTTGGGGGCTGAACAACATTGATGGTTGGTGGAGGACGATTATTATTATTTTTTGGTGGTGATGAGCCTCCTGAACCAAAAAAACATTTCTTCAGCATCTGTTCACTCAATTCTGTAAGAAGAGATTAGGAGTCTATACAGTTTCGTACATGGAAGAAATATATGTTAGTCAAATTTAACACTTATGAATAGTGAATGAATATTAAATATATTTTGAAAAAGGCGTATTACTGGAAAAAAGGATACTCTCTGAATCTGAATTGAAACTTCTAACCTAGTAGCCTGTGTTCAGTTGTTCACAGAGTAATCTGTTAAAGTGAGATATTATTTTTAAATATAACCATATTTTCACTTTGCAAGGATTTATTCTGGATCTTAAATCCAGTCAAAGCATCATATTATTATGAATAAAAACAGATTTTTGAATCCAAAGAATTCAAACTCGAAGAATATAGAATTGTGTACAGTTTTGAACAATGAAAGTATAGCAGTAAAACACTAGGGCTAGTATACGGAACATTCCATAACGGTAGAAAGTTCGTTTTGAATTGAATGGTATCACGGCAGAACCATATGAGTGCCCAGATTTTTGAGGAAAGCAAGAGAATACTCACAAAATTTAAATTATTCATTCAGGAAGAAAAGAGAAAGTTACTTCAGATAGTTCATAGTCTGTAGCAAAAAAAAATTGTTCATGAAAAAATTGGATTTTTCATTACAATTTCTCGGAACTTTCAAAAACCTTGTTTTTTCCATAAACTCATTTAAAAATCAAAAGCCCAAAAACTAATACATGATTCTTCAATATCAAAATACGGGAAAAGTAATTGCAAAATTCGATTCTGCATAAAAATTACGTGAAGTTTATGCATTTGACCGTTTCTTATGGACTTCATTGGTGACGTAGTATTAACAAACAAGGAGCTTAATCAAACTGTTCAAACAAAAGGTGTTTGAACAACTCAAAAACTAAATTTCTTTCCTCTATATATTCGGTGTAATTTGAGATAATTTTTAAGCCGCAATGCAACTTCCATTTTGGTGACGAGTCTCAAGTTACCAATGGTTGCGCAATTATTGGATTTCTTTAAAAAAAATAAATTAAAAATTCTTTTATTGGCCATATTTTACAAACATCTAATACTTCTTATAAATAAAATTCTCATATATTTTACTCACGAATATAATTAAGGATAATCACCAATGTGATAAGGGAAATAATAAAGAAATAGAGAGTTAATGATATATTTAATTTTGTGACGTCCCCGAAGAGAAAAAAATCAGCGTTTCTTTTTACAAGAAAACATGTAAGGTTCCGCCTCCTCAATTTTCCTACTGGAAATACATCGGGCGAACCCCGATTTTCACGAATATGAGACTGGAAAGTGTACATAAAAAAAAGAGTTCAATTTATATAAACTTTTTAAAATAAGCTCCTCAAATGTAATGTCTGATTTATTTCTTTCTGACACCCCCCCCCCCCCCCCCCGTCCAACCCTTCAAGCATACCCCAAAAACCAGCCGGTGAACAAGGATATTTTGTGGTATATTGTTTGTAAATGTTACCTTTGTGAATGTCCTCCCATCAAAGCTTATTTTAAATGTTCAAATTAAAAACAATTATGTACTCTTTATTGATGAATGATTGCTTAGAAAACATCTGTTTGTTTGAAAGCGACTTTTTTTACCGTTTTTGCAAATTATTGGTACTCTCACAACGAGGTAGACTAATCAGGCAATCTAAAAAATAAGTATCGTCGATTTAATTTGTCATCAATTGCTTAAAAAATTTTTCCGACAAAATTTGACAGTTATTTGCGTAAGTCTAGAAGTTTTATAACCTCTCTTTGATGTCACTAGAGGAAACAAAATAATATTCCAAAATTCTTTCCGGGTGATAAAATAATAGATCTATTGTCTGTGTCTAAGGAAATACATCTCAGTTATCTTGTGTGATAAGTCAACTTTAAAAGCTAAATAAACTGGCTTATGGATGTTTGTCCCGAAATAAAAAATCTCGCCCTGAATGATCATGGAAACTTTCATAGGAGCATGACTTCGATCAAATTTCCAACTGTTCATTCGTTGTATTTAAATATTTATGCAGACTGTTTTCAAACTTCTACTGTTTTTGAATAAAAAACGACTAGAAAATAAATATGATGACAAAAATAAAATACAAAATACGCTGTTTGTGACCTTCAGTTAAAAAAAATAGGCTAAAAAGTAATAAAATATCGCTTCGTATCTTTCTCCGTACGTTAGTTAAGAATTTCGTACTCTTTACTTCTGAAAAAACGTCCATTTAATTCATTTGATGTTTCGGACGCATGATATTATTTTGGAAAAAGTGACTTTTATCCCCTAATGGTAAATGACTGACTTCTGAAAGAGTATTTCAGATTCAGAGAGTAATGTCACAAATTTAAATATTATTTCGTAATTGAACAATATTCAAATTTATTCTGATTGAAATTTGGTCTAATGGGGGTTTATTATGCGAATATAAGGCCAATCTAACCACCACATTAGGAACAAATGTATTTTGAATTAAAATCATTCAAACTCAAAGAATTTAATTTTGCATAGAGTTTTAAATGAAAAGCAAACGGTTTTCAATTATGGTCACGAGTATAAATTACGTGAATAAATAAATTTTAACATAAATTTTAGGAAATTTTTTCAGCTAAATCTTACTTCATCTTTTAAATTAATGAGGTGTAGTTCAACTTCAAAATGAATAGTTGAATTTCCAACAAACAAATAAGTTCTGAACAAAAAATCTAATTCTTGATAATTGAACAAAGAAAAGATTTTTATTTATAATCAAAAATAGTTAAATTGAACCAAAAAGGACAAATTTTCATC
Organism: Andricus quercusramuli; assembly: GCA_932178445.1. Lineage (NCBI taxonomy): Eukaryota > Metazoa > Arthropoda > Insecta > Hymenoptera > Cynipidae > Andricus > Andricus quercusramuli. Next base: position 607,200 of record CAKNXH010002453.1, read on the forward strand.
AAAATAGTTGAATTGTCTACTAAAAAAGATTCGTTTTCAAACAAACCGTTCCACATTAACCAAAAAAGAGGAAATTGTTAACCAAACATATGAATTTACAAATCACAAAGGCGAATTTTCAATAAGAGTTGAATTTTCAACCAAGAGTGATTTTTTAGTCAATTGAGAAAAATTCATCCAAAATGTTAGATTTCCAAGCCAAAAACACAAGCTTCCTACAAAATTGAAAAAAAATTGAATTTTGAACAAAAAAAATAGTTTTTATCAAAGAAAATTATTTCCCTACTAGAAGTGACGATCTCTCAATATAATGCACAAACTTTTAACTGAGTAGTTGAATTTTCAACGAAGAAGATTGCGTTACTTTCAAAACAGATCAATTTTCAACAATATACATACATTTCAAATAAATAGCTTCATTAAAAAAATATATATTTGCCTACCGAAAAAGTAGTACTATTTACAATAGAAAAAAGTAATTTGTAGTAATAAAAATGAATTGTCTGCGAAACTTTCGAATTTTCAGCTCAAAAATATTCATTTTTTGACGAAAAAGTTAACTTTCCACAAAGCAAGTTCAATTTGCAACCATACAGATGAATTTTAAATGAAAATTTAGTATATTTAACCTGAAAAATTATTTTTCCACTAAATAAGAGGAATTCTTCAGGATTAAGTTTGTATCGAATAGGAAGAATATTCAACCAAAAAAAGCGAAGTTTCAACCAAACAGTTATTTCTTGAATTTTTTAGCCCAAAATAAGAATTTTTTACAAAATAATTTGAATTTTAAACCCGAAAATGTGAATTTTTACAGAAAAGGTGTTATCAACTAAAGCACATGAAATATAAACCAGAGAGACCAAAAAAACGAATGTTCAATAAAATAAATAAATTTTAAACAAACTTTTCTTCCAGAAACAAAATTTTCCTGTTAGACACACGAATTTTCGAACAAATTAAAAATTAATATTCAACAAGTTAGTTCAATTTGCAAGCAAACAGATGAGTTCCCAATTAAAATTATGTTCTTCAGCCTGAAAAATGATTTTTTACTAAAAACCCGAATTCTCAACAAAATACATACATTTTTGACCAACATTTGACCAACATTTTTGACAGTTGTCCAAGTCACAACTTTGCAAGTCAAATTTCGACGTGCATAGTTGTCATTTGGACAACTGTGCACGTGCACAGATGGTACTTGGACAACTGTGCACGTCGAAATTTAGACGTGCATAGTTGTCACTTGGACAACTGTGCACGTGCACAGATGGTACTTGGACAACTGCGCACGTAGAAATGTAGACGTGCACAGATGGACTTCTGTGCACAGATGTCACTTGTCCAACTTTGCACGTGAACAGTTGTCCGTCTGGCCATCGACGTGTACAGTTGGGCACGTGCAAAGTTGCTACGTGCAAAGTTGACCCAGCAATTTGAAGGCATTCAGCTAATTCAAGGAATTCAGCGAACTCCAGGAATTCAGAGAAAACGACGAATTCAACGAATTAAGAGAATTCAGGGAATTCAGAGACTTCAGGTTATTCAGATAATTCAAAGAATTGCGAGAATTCAAGGAATTCAGCGAATTCAAGGAATTCAACGAATTCAACCATTTCAAGGAATTCAGAGAATTCAACAAATTTAACGAATTCAACAAATTTAACGAATTTAAGGAACTCGGGCAATTCAGAAAATGCAAGGAATTCAGAGAATTCAGGGAATTCGGAGAATTCAAGGAATTAAGAGAATTCGAAGAATTCAGAGAATTCACCGAATTCAGGGAATTCAGGGGTTCAGGGAATTCAGGTGTGCAGGGAATTTAGGGAATTCAGGGGATTTTGGGAATTCAGAGAATTCAGGGAATTTAAGGAATTTATAGAATTCAGGGAATTCAGAGGATTTAGAAAATTCAGAGAATTCAAGGGATTCAGACAACGCAAGGCACTTAGAAAATTGACGGCATTCAGAAAATTCGAGGAGTTCAACGAACTCAAGGAATTCAGAGAATTCAAAGAATCCAGGGAATGCACAGAATAAAAAAAATTCGACTAATTCAGAGAGTTCAAGGAATTCAGAGAATTCCTTAAATTCAGGGAATTCAAGGGATTCGGAAAATTCAAGGAATTCAGAGAATTCAAGGAATTCAAAAAAGTCAAGGAATTCGGAGAATTAGAGTAATTCAGAGAGCTAAAGGAATTCAGAGATTTCAAGGGATTTAGAGAAAGCAAGGCCTTTAATGAAGTCAGAGAATTCAACGATTTTAACGAATTCAGCGAATTCACTACGAATTCAAGGAAATCTATAAATTCCTTGAATTCTATGAATTCGTCGAAAGTGAGGCTCGCGGGATATTGAAACTATTGCGCATGTCCGAATTCTTTCTCCCATTTGTTCTTTACAATTGAAAACTTTCTGGTTATAGTCTTAGAAAGTTTGTCATTTAACAATCGAATTTTGGGCTGCAAACTATTATTATTCAACTAAGAAATATCGATTTCAACAAATTTCAATTGATTCATGAATCTTACCTTTGGAGTGATACGTACAGTTATAATATTCGGAACCAATTATGAACTTTTGTACGAGAAAGCGCTTGAAACTAGACCAATTTATGAGATATGATAAATAGAGAGAATTAGTAAGGTTTTATAGTTGTTTTTATGCAAGTTATAAACCCTTACGTAAGGACATAAACGTGCACAGTTGGGCAAGGGACATCTGTGCACGTGCACAGTTGGGCAAGTGGCATCTGTGCACGTGCACAGTTGGTCTGGTGACATCTGTGTACGTGCACAGTTGGTCTAGTGACATCTGTGCAAGTGCACAGTTGGGCAAGTGACATCTGTGCACGGTAAAGTGCACAGGACTCCATCTGGACGTGTACAGTTGTGCAAGTACCATCTGTACACGTGCACAGTTTTCATTTGGACAACTGTGCACGTGCACATATGGTACTTGAACAACTGTGCACGTCGAAATTTATACGTGCACAGTTGTCCGCCTGACCGACGACGTGCACAGTTGTCCGTCTGGCCATCGACGTGCACAGTTGAGCACGTGCAAAGTTGCTACGTGCAAAGTTGACCCCATCCCATAAATGGAGGAGGGGGGGGGATGAGAAAATTAAAAAAAACACCTTATGAAATTTGTGGATAACCCCTTTCCTTCTCATTCATTTATTATTATTATGTGAATTTATGATTATTATATGGAACTAGCTGACTGCGAAGTTTGTTGATGACTCATGCCCGCATTTGCATTTGATGCCGCTGCATACGAACATATATTTAACTTCATATATATATATATATATATATATATATATATATAAGAAAACTTTTGCAAAATCACAATCTGAGATTACCGTAAGAACATGAAGGGGCTTCTCAGAAGTGTATTTGCTAGGGTGGTTCTTATTTATACTTGGTAGATTTTTTTTCTGGAATTTCTCTGCTCTCACCCCCCAGTTTTGTTCCAATGCTGAAAAAAAATCTCCAAATTTGAGCAAAATCGATTAATATTTAGGGTTCGCGCAAAAACCATGAAATTTCTCATTGATTTAACATGCGGAAAAGTAAGCTTTTTGTAAATCTAATATTTAAACCTGATAATATGTTACAAATAATTCTGTATCTTAGTATATTGTTCGGAATTTCACAGAGAATAAGAATCAATCATGAATTTTTAGGTTAAATAATTTTAAGCCACTTTTATGGGTTCCCAAAGAAAACCCTATAAGTGACAAATGTGAATTTTACGTAATATTGCAGTTTATTGACGCTTTTCAAAAGTTTTTTTTACATAAATAATCATTGATCATTAATTTAAGAATATTCAGTTATTTTTTGAACTAATATTCAATTTTTTGAACAATTTGAATTTGTTCAAATATTTGTTTTTTATTCAGCTAACTCGCGGAATGAACGTATTTTCTAGACATTATGAGTTATTTAAATGTTTAAACAAATTAAATTTGTTTAAACAATTGAATATTATTCAACAAATGACTGGTTATTCATAAATTACTAATTAATGATTATTTATGTAAAAAGTACTTTTAAAAAGAGTAAATAAACCGCAATATTACGTAAAATTCACATTGGTCACTTGTAGGGTTTTCTGTGGGGACCCATAAGAGTGGCTTAAAATGATTAAACCTAAAAATTTATGATTGATTCTTATTCTCTGGCAAATTCTAAATGATTCTTATTCTTCCTTATCTGTCAAAGATCCTGGAAAAAATTTGCCTTCAGCAGCTGTCGCCATACATAAGCAATAATGGGATCCTCTCAAATCACCAGTCTGGTTTCAGGAAAGGTTTCTCGGCAACTACAACCTTGCTCCATGTATCAGACGAGATTGGCCGGTCACTGGACTGTTCGGAAATCACTATTTTAGCCCTACTCGATCTAACTCGGGCGTTCGAAACCCTCGATCACCAACTTCTTCTAGCCAAACTAAAATCTGAGGGAATTTCTGGGAAAGAAATGTCTTGGTTTAGTGGCTTTCTCTCGGATAGAAGCCAGCGAGTGGAAATATCGAACACCTTAACCTCTCGATCGTCACGCATCCGACCCCTATGTAAAGGGGTCCCACAAGGTGCTGTTCTTAGTCCGCCTCTTTTCTCTGTTTACACCAACGACCTTCCAGACCCCTTGATAAAATTCCTGTCGATTTTGGAAGCGGTATCCGGAGGCAAGGTGAAAGTCACGATCCACATGTATGCGGATGACACACAGGTATATATACGCTGCAAACTGGACGATCTAGATGTCGGTACAGCAGTGTTGTCCCTGGCTTTGAAATTCATCGCGAGGTGGGCTGATGAGCGAGCTCTTGTTATTAACCCTGCTAAATCTGTTATTCTTCCTATAGGCAACTTCAAAGATGCTCGTTTACCCAACTTTGAGATAGGCGGATCCGTGTTGTCCATCGTAGCTCAAGCGAAAAACTTAGGTCTTAAAATGCAATCCATTTGGAGTTTCGAGGATCATGTAACCACTAAAATCAAAGCGGCGTATCTGCGTTTAAGAAAATTGTATCCCTTCCGTCGCTCCCTTCCACTCAGGGTAAAACTGTTGCTTTGTCAGTCATTGGTACTGTCCCTCTTTGAATATGCGTATACGACATACGGCCCTTGCCTAAATGCCACTCTGAGAGAGAGGATACAGAGGGTGCAAAATGCGTGCCTCAGATTCACATATGGAATTAGAAAATACGACCATATCACACCCGCTTTCGAAGAATCTGGCTGGCTGAAAATGAAGCACAGATGGGAAGTGCAACTATGTGTCCTCTCTTTCAGGGTCCTCTCGCAAGGCGTTCCGGAATATTTATTTGATTTATTGTCATTCGTAGAAGATAAGCGAGCTAGAAAATCTCTTGCAATGAGATCCGATGGCAAGCTATATGTCCCGCGAGCGAACACATCAAAAGGGGAATCCATTTTTTCCCACGCGGCTCCACGTCTCTTAAACAGCTTAAAAAACCCGCTGGCTTCTTACTCCATCCCCACTGTAAGGAAGGAAATAACTGAACGCCTTCGCACGGTAACATGATTTGTCTCTTCATAATAAGTAATTTGATTCTTGTCTTCTTTTATCTTAAGTTCCGTATTTTAATATAAGTTCTAGAGTATTTCGCATTATGGCACCACAATCAGTTTCTATCTATTTCTGCAATGATCTCGAAAACTATATATTCAAGCCCTAGTTCTTAAGTGTCGTTTACTTATATTTTAAATTAGATTAAGAGGGTTAGGTTTGAAAGCAGCTTTAAGCTGTACCTCGCCCTTTGGGTTCTTATGTTAACTCTGTCTGCCATGTACATATCATTCTTGTTACGAACTCAATAAAGATTTATTATTATTATTATTATTATTATAAACGAAAACACATAATTATTTGTAACATATTATCGCGTCTAAATATTAGATTTACAAAAAGCTGACTTTTTTCCGTGTTAAATCAATGGGAAACTTCATGGTATTTGCGCGACCCCTAAATATTAATCGATTTTGCTCAAATTTGGGAGAGATTTTTTTTTTGTTGCATTCAAACAAAACTCTGAGGGGTGAGAGCAGAGAAATTCGAAAAGTGAAAAATAAGGGCCACCTAATATGCACCCTGGTGCCCCTCATCTGCCCCCACCCTCCCGATACCCTTACAACGTAAATTCAAAAGTTATCATTATTTACACTTGTATTTATCAATGAAGTAACATAAATTTTTCTACATTCAATGTAGCACACTACAGTAAGCACTATAGAGTTCACTGACGAACAACTGTTTACAATAAAATCTGTTCAACTCATGTTTTTCAGTGATTTGCAAAGTGGAAAATATCTAACGCAAGAAATGGTTTTGGCTAAGTACCCCCCATGTAAGAGAGCATAGAAAAATCATTTGTGACCCCCCCCCCACATACCGTTACCTTAATTTTACATAATGGATCCACAACCTTTATGAGCCTTGGATAACCAAGACTATATTGTATATTTCACATAATGACCATTTTATAAATACCTCTAATAATTCTTATTATTAACAATATATATTAAACTTACGTATGGAATTTAGGAGAACCAAGAGTATCAGGAATACAGAGATTATAACAATCTTCATTTTGTCAATATAAAGTTAGTGAATGAGATCTGAAAACGGCAAGTTTTTTAATATATTCGCCTCTATATATAAGCAACATCTGATTACTCAACATTACTTACTCTTGAAATTTAAAAAAGAAGAGTGGTACGGGCAAGATTATTAATCTTTGACATACATATGCATGCAAAAGCTAGTTTTTGTACCCTTAAGACCTTAAGTCATTCGGAACTTTTTCATTCGCTATCTTTTAAGGTTACATTATGAAGCTAATGAAGATTGAAAATATTATTCCAATGAGAAAATTGATGAAATACTCGAGCCACAGACTTATATGCTTATTCGATGAAGAAAAATAACTGATTTTGTAAGATTTACAGATTTATTAAAACAATAGGAAGAGAGTCTTGCTTAACTAGTGAATAGTCTACGTCACCTTCACCACCAATATAACGAATATTTTGTAGTTCCGGCTTTAAACTGATAAAAGTTATTTAGACACTTAATCAATTAAGCCTCACTTTGTTCGCTCTGTTAGAAAAATCTGAATGAGGTTTCATGTACGTGAATGTGTAGGAAATGTGCACTTCCGCTGTTGCAATGTAACATACATTTGTGTAGTGAATTTAATATACATGTTCATTAAATTTAATATGCAAGTACTATAGCAGTGTGCGTGAAAGGTCAAAGTGCTTTTATTTCTCTGAATCTTGTCAAATATTCGCAACCATATTATTGATATAGAATTCGTCGACTGATCGACAATCACTGCTAAACTTATTTTGAATTTGTGTTAAATGAAATTATCTGATATTGAATATATATTTCATTCATTGTAATATATATAAATATATATATGAATATATATATATATATATATATATATATATATGTATAATATTCAATATTATTTTCAACAGTGCGCGTTAAAAATAACGAAATATCTGAGCTCACCGAAAATATTTGTAGTACACGGAAGAAATTCATATTTTAAACAGAAAAGTACTGGAAAATCAAATCAGGAAAACTAAAATATATATAGATAAACGTTTATTTTTCAGCGTGCTGGCCTTAAAAAATTGACTTGCTTACACTTCCATTTTTACAGAATTTTCTTAAAACTAACCCTTAAAGACTAACATCCATCCATTCCTTATCTTTAAGTCGCACGCTTTTATCGCCTTGCCTTCTTCGCTTCGCCTCGCCTCGCACGCATGTCCCTACTTTTTCACATAATACAAGAATTATTCTTGTAAATACTTGAAAAAATAAAAATCTGTTACTTTACAAGTAAAAAACTGAATACAGACTTCACACTTTACGACCTATCACCCTACCCCTCCATTTCTAAAGAATTCCTCTTCTCATCCCATCTTTTCAAGAAATTTCCCCTTTTCTTTTTTTCGCTCAAATGCGAACTCAATTAATAGAAGACAATGAAAAATCTGTTTCTCGTTCAAATTAATTCGTTTGAATTCAAAACTCTATTATCAAATTTATGGTTCAAAATTCATCTTTATTGGTTAAAAATTCGACTATTTGGTTCAATTTTTGCTTCAAGATTGATTTGTTGTAGTTGAAAAATAAACTATTGAATTCTAATTTGATTAATATTATTTTTAATTAAATCATTATTACTTTGATTCAAATAAACTTAAAGAGTTGATTCATGTATGCACAATTAATTGATTTAAATGCGTCCGAATCAATTCAAAGAATCGAGCTTATTGAATCAAATAAATATTCCATTGAACGACTAATCAGATTTCAACGAATCTAGACCTTTGGAATCAAAGAAATGGTTTTCTTGGATATAAGAAATATTTGTTCGAATCAAGAAAATAAAGCCAAAGAATTCATTTCTTCAGATCATCAAAATATATGTCTGGTTTAAATTAAAATCACTACTGTTAAAGAATATTTTCTTGATGCCAAGAAATGAGATTCAAGTGAATGCATTTTCTTGGTTAAAAAAATTCATTTTTTCAGTGTAGAAACTATTTAGCAATATTCTACCCTGAATAGTTATCGTTCTGCAAGCTACATTTTCATATATTTCGCTTGAAGATATTGGTAACGACTCAAGTATCAAAAGGTTCTGCAAAGGTGCTGCCGTAATGAAGCCAGAAAGATCAAATACAACTCTACTTGGGATCCAAATAAAAGAATATAGTATTGTCATACCTGGAAAAACTATCACCAAATTAAAATATTTTGTTAGAATTACTCGTTAAGAAACCATTCACGCTAGTCGCATTAGCCACAGCTCATCGAGTTCAAACCTCAACAAAAACAAATTAGACAAAATAAAAATTAAAACTGATACACAGCACAAATTTTGACTGAAGACCGGAATGAAACTTCTACATTTAATCATCCTCAGCCAGTATCGAAAACAACAAAATTTCCTTACAAAGGAAAAGTATGTATTCTAACAACTTTACAACATTAGATATAAAAAAATTAAAAATTAACAGCTGGAGATGACAAATATTTTTACATGTCACGTATACAACCTCATCAGTTAGTATCTCCCAAACTATAAGCACATGGATAATGAAAATATTGAAGAAAAGTGGAATCGATACTACTGTGTATACAGCACACAGTGCAAGACACGCATCAACTTCCGCAGTAGAACGCAATGGTGTTATCATATACACAGTTCACAAAGCTGCAGGATGGACCGAAAAGTCAAGAGTCTTGAAATTCCACTTCTGTCGTGTGGCCCTACTGCCATTCACTGTTTCTTACTTCATAAAAAAAAGAATTTCTATTCTTTTATTCCATCATTTTCATCATTAGATTATCATACTATATTATTATATTATTATCGCCAATGGCGATACCACGCTGAAAACACCAGTTCTCGTTAGATCACTGAAGTTAAGCAGTGATGGGCGTGGTTAGTACTTGGATGGGTGACCGCTCGTGAATATTGCGTGCTTTTGGCCCGTCTTAGGTGTGGTGAGCCAACACTTGTAGTTATTTTACTACAAGAAACTATCCACCTAGAAGCAGTATCCGATTTGGGTAGTGTCACGCTTACCCCGAAAGGGAAATGGCTTAATGGTATACATACATACATTAGAATTGATTTCCAGGTCCAAGGTATCTTTACAAAAAAGGAACCTTCATAGATGGTGGCACATTCTATGTGATTTCCGTATATAAAATTAGAATTGCAGAAAGAGGAACTTTCAGTTTTTACTGTCATCACAAAAAAATACCGAATACAGATTTTTACTTCACTCGTTATCAATGATGTTTACAGCGGGATGAAGCATACATATTGTTGGTTCAGCTTAACATTTTTTATGTGTACACACAACGACTTTGGTCTGAACATTCGGAGCAAAATAAAAGAGTTGACATTAATTATTCACTAGCATCAAATTGATAATGGTTTATTTATAATTCTTTAAAGCACTTCCGAATTCTTCTGCGCATCCATAAAGTTAAATTTCGGTATGGCATTGTATCAGCACAACCAAACGGGAAAAAACCACATTTGGGAAGAACCTCCGGGGGAAGTCTCACATAATATTTTTAATCACAAACAATTCAATACATTTCCAGACAATTATGATACTTCAGTTACGTCAATTTACATTAAAAATGGTGTGTAAAGTAAATTAGATTTTATCAAAAATTAATCGGAATTTTGCAACAAATGAATTTGTAAATTGGTGGTAAAAGAATATTATGAACCATGCTTGACGAAAATGGAAAATGAATGTAACGTAAAACCTTTTAAGGTATTTTTATGAATCTTCTACTCTGATTCGCAATTAAATTTCAAATAATTAAAAAGCCGAGTTCAAAGAATGGCTGAAGTTCAGCTTAGGTATAGCCAAAATATATCAGGCGTAAAGATATTGTATGCCTGCAGTATAGGAAAAGTGTATGGCAGAAATAAGTGAATGTCAGAGATATTCATGAGGATATTTAATTTTATTATAGCTCATCAATCTTCAGTTAATTTCTATACATTGACTAAATTTTAGTATTATTATTCAAAAATTAAAGTAAGGAATCGTCTTATATGCAATGCATTTGTTATATTTTAAAAAGACAATAATCATTCAGAATCAGAATCATTAAGATTCGATCCATGAACCTTTTTTTGCCTAATCCTATTGTTTTGCGAAAGTGCTGGTTGATGCTGCTGTGGTGGTTATTCCTGAGGTGGTGGTTGTTGTTGATGCTTTGGTGAAAGCTGTTCTGTTTGTTGTGTTCTTGTTGCGTGATACTGACGAAATGCTTCTGTTTGACTTATTCGTATTCCCGATCTACGATTTGTATTCCATGCCATTACACCTGATCGAGCTGAAGATAATGGGGGTAGAACTTTATTTTGGGTTGGTGGAGGAAGATTATTCTTTTTTGTTGATGATGAGCCTTCTGAACACAGAAAACATCTCCTCAGCATCTGTTCACTCAATTCTATAAAAAAAGATTTGAAATATACATATAAAGTTTTACAATTATTTATTTATACATATATACATATACAAAAAAGAAACAAAAAGAAACATTGGCAGAAACATATGAGTGCCAAGAAACCAAATTTTTAGAGAAACACAAGAGAAATTTCACAAAATTAAAAAGTATTTGGAAAAGAAAAAAAGTACCATCGATAGTCTACAGCCTATCGTTGTATAGCAAAGAATGATAAAATCGTAAATGAAAAGCAAACTTTAATTTTTTATTACAAGTTTTCAAGCCTTTCAAACAAATTAGTTTTGCATACAATTATTTGAAAACCAATAGCCCGAAAACTTATAGATGTTCCTTCAATAAAAAATTTACTACAATTTTTTTGTTGTTTAAAGTATGAAGGAACAATTAGCTACAAGGTATAACTTTTGTTCCTACCGTACAACACATTGGGTGAAAAAATTGCCTTATACACAGATTTTATGTAATTTTTCCCGCAGAATCAAAAAGTGTTATTAGCTTCTCCGTACCTCTCATATTTGAAGAAACTATCCAGATGAAAGTTTCCACAACTAAAAAACCTAATTTCCTTCTCCACGTTATGCGGTGTAATTTGAAATAATTTTTGAGGCAATAATACCCAAGAAAAAAATCAGCTTTTTTACAAGAAAACATGTTGAGTCCAGCCTCTTCAATTTTTCCATTAAAAATACATGGGAGAAGCCCCCATTTTCACAAATATATGAAACTGGAAGGTGTACATAAAAAACCAGGTCAAATGATATAAACTTTTTAAAATCAGCTCCCCGAATGTAATGTATGATTAATCGCCCCACCCCCGCTAACCCTTTATAGCATACATACTCCTGAAACCACTCTGTTTTTCTCTCGTAGCTCAATTTAAATATTTAATTAAAAACAATTATCTATTTTTTTATTAATCATTGATTGTTTTAAAAACTGTTATTTGTTCAGACAATACTTTTTTTCGCAAATTATGGGTACCCTCACAACGAGATAGACTAACTAGGCAATGTAAAAAATCAGTATGGCCGACTTAATTTGTTATTAATTGTTTAAACAATTTTTCAGAAAGAATTTGAAAGTTATTTTCGAATTTTGTACTAAAAAGATTGTTATCAATAAAAATTAGCTTTCTACTAAAAACGACGAATTATCAATAAAACGCATAAGCTTTTAACCAAATAGTTGAATTTTTAGCAAAGACAATTTATTTTCTCTTCAAACAAATAATTTCCCAGCGGAATACATGAATTTCACATTTCATAGTCTAAGTTCAAACAGAGAAAAATCAGTTTGCACTAAAGAAAAAGTATTTTCAATAAAAAGAATAATTTACAGTTAAGCGAAAGCAGTTGAATTTTCAATCGAATATTTAAAATTTCGATTAAAAAAAAATTCATTTTCGAACAAAAAATAAATTTTAAACAAAGTGGTTGAATTTTCATTAGAAGAGATTGATTTTCTCAGAAAAAGATGCATTTTCAACAAAATATATACATTTCGAACCAAATAGTTGAATTTTCGTTCAGGCTGAATAGTTTTGTAATAAAGAAAGACGTATTTTATTCAAAAAATTAAATTAATTAAATTGTCAACCAAGTGGATTGAGTTTGTACCTGAAATAAAAAAGAATTTTCAACGAAATCTATGAATTCTTATTCAAAAATAAAATATTTGAAAGTTTAGTTGAAAAAATTAATTCTGAACAACGAAAAAAAAACAAATTTTCCACGAAACACCTTAATTTTCAACTAAAGTAATGATTTTTGAACAAAGTAGTTAAACTTCTAGAAAAATAGTGAAATCTTTTACCAAATTCTTAATTTTTCTAGCCGAAACTAAGAATTTTTCAGAAATAATTGAATTTTTAACTCGGCAATGATCAACAAAGAACGAAATTTTCAACCGGAACAGATTGAACACAAACTAGACACTTGCATTTTTCAACAACAAAAAAGATTAGAATTATACGGAAAGAGATATATTTTCAGACCAACAGGACGGAAGTTCAACAAAATAGTTTAATTTTCAACAAAAAAATTTTCTAGTGAAAAAAGAAGGAACAATTATTGGAATTGTTACATTATTTATCAAATTTTTTGATTGCAACCAGAAAAAAAATTCTCTTTATTCGACAAAATCGGTTTGTTGGCCTCATTGGGTTGATTTCAGAAAATGTTTTTGTTCATTTATTAAATATTTCGCTTCGATGACCAAATTCATTTGGTTTAATCAATCAAAGTTCTTGGTTGAATCGTTTTGTTAATTTTACAAAAAATTGTATTGATTTTACAAATTATTTCAGTTTGACCCACTAAATAATCTAAGAGATCATTCAACTAGAATTAGGAAAAATATTTTGCGGATCCAACGGAAATATTTTGTTGCAAGCATCTTGAAACAACCATTTACTTTGCTAAGATATACTTTTTTCCAAAGTCGTTCATCTCTCATTCTTTCAACGTATCCTAACCACCTCAAAACATTTCTTTTATGCTTGTAATTACCAATTGTATATCGACCATATTATAAATACCTTTAAAAGTTCTTATTGATATTAATAATATATATTAAACTTACGCATGAAATTTAGGAGAATCAAGAATATCAGGAATGAGCTGATAAAGATCTTCATTGTGTCAAAATTGATTTATTAACTGGAACTGAAAACAATTTTTTGTTAATAAACTAGCTGCTACATATAACCAACATCTAATTACTCAGAATTAATCATCCTTCAAATTTATAAGATAAGAGTGGAAGAGAGAAGCTTATTGTTATTTGATTTTTGAATGTACAAGCTAGGTTTAGCACTCGTAAGATTTTAAGTCATTTCAAACATTTTTATTTTCCTCTATCTGAAGGTTACATCATCAAGGTAATGAAGATCAACTTTTTGTTTTCGATCAGGAAACAATTAAAAGACCGTCTTGTGAAACCAGTAAATAGTCTTTTTTACCTTCACATCCAAGACAATCAGAAAAATCAAATCAGCAAAACTGAAATATATGTGAAAAAAGTAATTTTCATTTTAAAAACATAGGGCGATGAGTTTAACGCAGAATGTGACTTAAAAAATTGAGAATACGAATGTGAAAAATAATTGTTGCAAATACTTTTAAAAATCTACTCCCCTTTCTTTAAGTATTCTTCTTATTTTTCATGTTTTTAAGAAACTTTCTCATCTTCGTGTTTTCTTGCCGCTTAAATTCGAACTGAATTAATAGAAACCAATGATTAGAATTCATCTGTTTTGGTTGAAAATTCGACTGTTTGGTGAAACGTTGAGCTATTTTGTTAAAAATTAAACAAATACATTTTTGATTGACAATCCATCTTATTGGTTTTATTTCACTACTTTGTTGAAAATCCCTTCTTTTTTGTTGATTTTTTTTTTAATGAAACTTGCTTGAAAGTCGATCTACTTAGTTGAAAATTAATTTATTCATTTGGAGATGTATCTCTCTGATTTATAATTTGACTATTGTTTATAAACTGTTATTTCATTATTGAAAATCAATTTCCTGCGTCTCAAATTTAGCTGATAATTCTTGGCTGGAAATCGATCTCTTTTGGTTGAAAATTCAACTCTGATTATAAAATAACTTTTTTGTTGGTATTTTATAATTTCCAGTTGAAATTCCACCTTTTTTTGGTGGAAGTCTTTTCGGCCTAGTAATTGGTCCTCTTAGTTTCAAAATTATGCTATTTTTGTAGGACATCGGCTAGAAAATTCAGTTCTTTTGTAGAGAATTGGCTTTTTTGGCTTGAAACTTCAACAATTTGGTTCACATTTTACTTCTTTTTTGAATGAAAAATCTTTCTTGGTTGAAAATTCATCTCTTTCGGTAGAATATCGAACTTTTTCGGTTGATAGTGCAACTGGTGGTGGAGATTGCTCGGTTTTAAATGAGGATGCAACTGTTTTGTTGACAATTCGTCTTTTTGGTTGAAATCGACTAGCTTTTATTGAAAATAAAAATATTTTTGCGTTGAAAGATCAACTGTTACATTTATCTTCTAGAATTCGGCTGTCTTGGTTGAAAATTCGAATAGTTGCGTGAAAATCATCTTTTTTAAAAAATTCTGATTTGATATCTTTGAAACTCAGGTCTAGCCTCCTTGAATTTTCAACGATATTGTTAAATTTTGTATCAAATGGTTGCATTTTAGAACCGAAAAGAAGAAAATTGAAAATGTACCTAAAATTTATTAAAAAATTTATCAATTCGAAAAATTAATTTAATCAAAAATTTCAAGAACAGTTGAAATTTCAATCCGATGATGCGAATTCTCAACAAAATGGTCGAATTTTATTCAGAAAAGATTAATTTTCAACCTTTAGGATTAATTCTTTAGAGAAGTAAGACGAATTTTAACGGAATAGTTGGATTTTCTACCAAAAGGGATGGATCCTCAACTAAAAAACGGACTCTAAACCAAAAATATAATAGAAGAATTTCCAATAAAAGCGAATTAATTTTTCACCAGGAATAGTTGTATTTTTCTATTGGCTTCTAATAACTCCGTTTTTCATTAAATTAAAAAAATGATAAAACGAGGAATTTCTTGAAAACAGAGCAAAGAAAAAGAATTCTTGAAAAAGGGAATAAGAGAGGAATAGAAGAAATCGGACATATGAAGAAACATACTAAACATAATCAAAAACTACCGAATACATTTCCCAAATAATTACGACACTTCAAATAAGTTATTTTACATTAAGCATAAATAATTATAACGAAGAACCCTTTAAAGTATTTTGATTATATTTGAAGAAGGGAAAAATGAAAAAGGGATTTCGATAGTTTATGTGGTCTATAGATCTATTTCGAAAAAGTTTGAAAAAAGATGTAATCGTTGATGTATAACAAACTTTGTTTTTCGATTTTCAAAACTTTCAAAAAAATTATTTTGCCATAAAGTTATTCAAAACCTTATAGTGAACAAAAAATTGTGTAATTCATAAACTAGAAACGGTGACTGATAAGTTCTTCAAGCACTATATAAATGGGGAAAACCTTCAGATTTACGAATATTAGATTGGAAGGTGTACAATTCAACAAAACAATTAGAAATTTCTGGTAATTTTAGTATTTATTTGAATTTCTAACAATTTTATAAATTTCTGGACATTTGAAACGTCTGAAAATCTCCAAAATTTCAAAACTTACGTTAATTTATATTAATTCTTCCGTAATTTATAATCATTTATCAGCAGTTCATGGTACCTCATCACGTCATGCAACTATAATCGCTACTCACATTCACTCTCTCAAATTGAACGTCAACGAGTTTACCACTACTAAAAACTGCCTTAAAAAGTCTTTTTAAGGCATTTGTGAAAATTAGCCATATAATGTTTGTTGCACTTTGCGGAACGAAGAAAGGTGACAAAAAGCGACTTTACTATCAGTTTTCCCAGAAAAAATATTCATTCTTTTGGGCTCCAAAACAGGCCCTATTGACTCATTCTATCTATTTTCAACAACTCTACAATATTATGAACTGAAATTGAGTTAAAAGACACAAATTGATTTCTTGAAATTTGTCAGGGTGTGCCAGTTCGAAATGTATATCAAAAATTAATAATCAGTTCAATTTTAAGAGGAAGACTTCCTATATACAATATAAATTTATTATAAAAATTTGAAAATCGAGAGTGTTTGTGTATTATAGTAATTCTGAATATTGCAGAAATTCGCAAAATTGAACTGCGTCAACGAAACCTGGTTTTATGGTTTTTGAAAATTAACTTAACTCAGAGAAATCTGGAGAATGATGAACTCTTCACTTCATTTTCTAAAATAACTGCCGTTTTGCTAAATAACTGAATATTTAGGTATTTAAATATTTAAATATTTAGGTGAAGAATTATTACGCAAAGATATTTTAGTTCATGAAACTAACATTCCTAGAATTGATGGGTTACCTAAAGTTCATAAGCAAAACTGTCCGCTTCGACCTGTTGTTTCATTAATCAACTCACCTACTTATAAAATGGCTAATATTTTTAATAACATTCTGAAAAAAGCATTAATAGTACCAAAATCTCAAGTTAAAAATTCTTTTGAATTTAAAAATATAATAATTAATAAAACAATTCTATCGGATCATATCATGGTTTCTTTAGATGTTTCTTCATTATTCACAAATGTGCCGATTGACTTAGTTATCAATAGTATTTTAAGTAGATGGATTCATATAAAAAACTATACTGATTTACCTATTGATAAATTTGAAGAAGGAATACAATTTGTAATGGAACAAACAGTTTTCAAATTTAATAACAATTTTTACAGACAAATATTTGGCACACCTATGGGTTCTCCTATTTCTCCAACATTAGCTGATTTAGTTATGCAAGACTTAGAATCAAATGTCATAAAAAATTTATATTTCTCGTTACACACATATTTTAGATAAGTGGACGATACTTCTATTATATTACTTTACGTTATAAATCAATTTAATTCTTATCATCCAAGACTTAAATTTACACACGAAATTAAAAGCAATAATTCTATTCCTTTTTTGAATGTTAAAGTTACAAAAACTGATTCAGGTAATATTATCACACATTGGTATCGTAAAAATACTTACTCTGGTAGATATTTAAATTTTCTTTCTAACCATCCAATACAACATAAAATTTCTATAGTAAAAAATCTTATTGACATTGCACTAAAATTATCAGATGAATCATTTCACAGTTCAAATATTGAATTTTTTAAAAAACATTACATTTAAATAATTATCCAATAGAATTTGTTCAAACACATATTAATGATAAAATTGGAACAATCACAGATTCTTTATCCAACCAAACCAATATAAATGTAGTTAGAAATTTAAATTTCAATCCAATGGTATCAATTTCTTATCATGGAAAGTTATCTTTTGAAATTAAAAGAATTTTAAAAGGTTTTAATATAACAACTAATTTCAGAATTTACTCTAAACTTGATAAATTCATAAAATTAGAAAAAGATTTACTAGATAATTTAGAACTCAGTTCTGTCTCTGTTAAGGTTTCTCTTTCTCTCCTTCCTAATTTCTCTTCGTAAAAATGGAGCATAATGTTCGTTATGTTTCTGTTTTTTTATTTACAACAAAACTGACAAAATTATTAGATTATAATTTTAAATTTAGATGACTAAACAATTTAACGGACATTAATAACATGGAAACAAGATTTTAACTATAAAATGAAGGTAAATATTTTAATTACAAATTTTTTAACCTCAAAGCAAAATTTTTTTTACCTAGATGATATAAATTAAAACCGAAATTATTTAATTATTTATATAATGACGAAGGAAGAGAAATAGAAACCTAGCTAGAAAAACTTAAGATGTGAGCATACTTCAAAATTCAACAAAAATTGTCCTGATGAGGAAAACATTAGTTTTCGAAACGTCGGCAGAAAATTTGGAATAAAGGATTCAACATCCAGAGATTTTGTATACTTTCTTCGATTTTTACTAAAGAAAATATAAGGACATGATAGAATTTTCTTTACGAGTTTCCAATATTGGATCTAATTCTAGCGCCAAAAGACTACAGATCAATTGTATCAGCCATATATGTATATTGGCATTATTATAAAGATCTCGTTTCAACTCGTTGTGGAAACTTTCGAAATAAAATCACTCAAGTAAACATCAATCGATTGTGAACATTACAATGTCGTCCGTCGTAATAATACACATGTATATGAAAAAATCCATTTGTCATTATGACTTCCAGAAAAGAAGTCATATTTTTTAAGTTTGTAAGCTTCTTCATGAAAAAAGGTTCTTGAAATAGCTTACGTCACCTCCACCACTAATATATCAAACATTTGATGTCAGTGCTCTAAATGAAATAATGAAAATTATTTATACGCATAATCTATTTTACGTTACATTTCTCACGTTAAAGATGATGCTCTATATGCTCATAGAAACAATTTTTGTTTGGCTCACCAAATTTTGCTAAGAAATTTGGAGCGAGATGGAAGGGCTATTATCAATAACTCACTCAATTCAATTTATTAAAGGTTTACTCAATGAATGATTAGGAATTCTTCCATATTTACCTGTGCGTCCATATTGCCGAATTTCGGTACGGCATTGTGTTAGCAGAACCTAACCAGGAAAAATCAGATCGTGGAAAAACGGATTAATTTTACATGTTTATACTAACAAACCATCCAGTACATTTGCAAGATAATCAACAAACTTCAAATACGCTATTTTATATTCGAAATTTTTAACTAAGCATATCATATGTCACCTAAAATTGATCGAAACTATACACCAGATGACTTCCTGAATTGAAAGAAACAAATAGCTTCAGTTCTGACAAAGAATGGATTAAGTATATCCGTAAAGTATGGTTTAAGTAACTTATAATTATAAATAAAGTATGTCCAAACTATTGATGTTATAGCTGTACGTATGGATCAAGTACAGCCTACACTATACATGTACTCAAGTATAGATAAAGCATATACAATACTTCATATTTGATTCAGCTGTCACACTTTGAAAATTCCATGATTATTCAGCATGACTCTGACCAGATTTAGTCCGACCAGAATCACTCCGACCGGAATTACTCCGACTAGAATCACTCTGACCAGAATCACTTTGATTAGAATCGCTGGAAGGGTCGAAAAACTCATCCCATGTTCGTAGATAATGTTGTTGCTGGTATGGCAAATGTGGTGGTGGTGGGCCAGGATGTGATTGCTGAAGTGGTGGCGGTAGGCTAGGATGTGGTGACTGATGCTGATCTCCTTCGTTTCCAGGTAGTCGGTGTAAATTTCCATGTACATGACCATCATAAATCACCACTTGCCTTCTCATTTCAATTTCTCTACCATTTCGCCATGCTATAGTGTTTTTCTGGCCTCGTTGGTGCTGAACATTATTTTGGTTTGGCGAACCACAACCATTCCTTCTTGGAGCGGGATTTGCTTCAGGACTGGGACTCCTATTTCTTGGACTTGGACCAAAACACTTGAAGAGCTGTTCACTCAATTCTGTAAGAATAAAATTGAGACTTTGGGTTTTGCTTACAACGGGGTAATAGCTGTTAGTTAATTTCAACACTTTTTATGGTCTTGTAGCGCGGGCAAAAACCCTCTGATACTGGGAGTTTCTTTAACTCAAGAGATCGAAATATGTAAAAAAATACGCATCCTATGAAAAAAATATCCGTAATAAAAACTTATTATTTTCGAGGGTGAAAAGCGACTTTGGAAAAATGTATCCCCCGCACCCCAGGAGGCAGGCGTGAGGGTTACTTTGTAATTCCAAATGAGAACCCCAATTTTTTATCATAGATTCAGATTCTCTTTAATAAAAGACGTAAGTTTTATTCGAAATTTTTTTTTCGATTCGCGAAAAAAAACCCACCCCCCTGCCTCCTGGGGACCCAATTATCCCACGGGACCCCCCCCCTATCCCAGGATGTGCCCTCATCCTACGGGATATCACCTGTCTTTCGGAACCACCCCTTCCTTTCCAGACCGTACTTATCCCACGGACCCCCCCCCCCTATTTCTCGAGACCTGGTTATCACACGGGGATAAGGATTGTTTTGGAGGGTTGCCAATAGTTTTTGTCCGCTGATAGGAAGTTTCATTGATCGTTGCTGAGGGTTTTTATTGACTTTTGCTAAGGATTGTTACTGTCCGTTTCTGAGAGTTTTTATTGTCTGTTGATCACTGTTGTTATTTTCCGTTGCTAAGGAATGTTGCTGCCCGTTGCTAAGGATTGTAATTTTCCGTTGCTAGGGTATGTTATTAGCTATTGCTATAAGGGCATTACTGACCTATTTTGAGGGTTATGATGGTCCGTTGCAAGGGTATTTGACAAACAGTTGCTAAGGGTGGTCATTACCCGTTTCTAGAAGATGTTATTGATAATCTCAAATAATTTTTATTGCCTGCTTCTGAGGGATGTTTTATCATCTGCTGAATGTTGTTATTGCCCTTTTATAATAGTAGTTATTGTCTATTGCTGGGGGATGTTATTAACTATCGCTAAGGGTTGTTATTGTCCGTTGCTAGGGTGTTATTGTATGTTGCTGGGGGATGTTATTAACTATCGCTAAGGGTTGTTATTGTCCGTTGCTAGGGTGTTATTGTATGTTGCTGAGGCTTATACTTGACCGGTGATGAGGGTTGCTATCAATCGATGATAAGGATTGTTATTTTCCGTTGTTAAGGGTAGTTATGGTCCTTTGCTGAAAGCTTTTATTTTCCGTCTCCAGAAAGTTGTATTGATAGTAGCCAAGGTTTGTTATTGTCCGTTTATAGAAGATGTTATCAGCCGTTACTAAGGTTTGTAATTAAATGTTGCTAGGGAATTGTAATCTTCGTTTCCAAGGGTTGTCATTGACTGTTTCTGAGTTTTGTTATTGATCCGTTATAGGGTACGTTATTATCCATTGTCAAGGGTTTTCAATAATTGTTATTAGGAGATGTTATTGAACGTTCCTCATGATTGTTATTGACCGTTGTTGGGCGATACCATCTAGGAACATTAGGTGTTTCCATACCACTGGTATGAATTCTGTCCATGTGAATGAATTTTGGAAACCTTATTTTCATTTTGATCTGATTCTAGGCAATTTTTTATAATCACGAAGATTTTTCAAATTTTGCATATTCATATTAAATGTATGCATTATTCAAGATTTTAAAGACTTCTGTCATGAAATTTGGAAATTCACTTTTTTTTATAATATCAATGATGGCATTTGTGTAGGTACAAATATGTGATTTTTTTTGTATGAGCTAAAGGTACTTTTCATTGATATTCTGTAATTGTACAAACGGAAACTATTGTTTACAAATAAGTAGATAATAATGATCAAAATAAATCACTCGACATTTGGGATTCAGCAGCTTCATGTTTAGGAAATTTCAATTTCTTCTCGATTTTCGTAAAGGTTGACCGTCATGAAACTGCGTCAAGAATACGTTAGTTTATTGGTTTTCCAGAACCATGACAGCCTTCAAAAAATAAACTTGACTTGAAGAAATCTGAAAAAATTTGCATTCGCAAAGTTATTGTGTAATGTTTGGCAAGTAATTAAGAATTGATAAGATGTCATTACTTAATTGATTACAATAACTTCAGCTTCATTATATAATTATCAAATTTAATTCTACGGAGTATCCGAATGAATTCGATAGTCATCTGCGTAAATTTATATATTCTACAAACTCTGTTTGATTGTTACTGGCGGACACAAGACAATCTTTACAAATTCTTTCAGGGTTCAAAAATATTTGATGAACAGGTATCATTCGTGCGAAATGGAATATATGGCGATCATCTTCGGTAATAAGTGAACAAGATGGAATAGTTACATTTTCATTCAATAGAGCTAATTTCCAAAAAATTAAACGAATTTTCTATAGAAAAAACAGTTGGTTTTTTAAATAAACAGTTAAATTTTCAGTTAAGAAAAAATTGAAAAAAAAAGGATTTTCAACAAAGCAGTTCAATCTTTAACCAAGGTGATGAAACTTTAACAAAAATGATGAATTTTCAACAACATGAAATGAATCTTTCAGGAAGTGATTCAAATTTCAAATATAAAGGGGAACTTTCAACCTGAAAAGATGAACTTCCAATAAAGATATTAATTTTGAACCAAACAGTTAAATTTACAACCATTTAGTTGCATTTTTATTGAAAAAAATTAATTAGCAAACAAAGAAGGGTAAATTGTCAACAACTTAGTTCAATTTTCATCCAGAGAGATAAATTTTAAACCAAAATTAGTAATCTTTAACAAAAAAAAATTTCAAAAATTTAGTTCAACTTTCGAGTAAGAAGTTGAATATTCAACCTAGACAATGAATTTCTGACAAAAATGTTAGTTTGGATCTTCCAGACAGAAAATATTACAATATCAGATCAGAACCAGAGATTACCAGAGATTAGTTTTCAATCAAACAGTTTAATTTTTAATCCAAAGAAAATTGATTTTCTATCAAAAACACGAATGGTAATTAAATTAAATTGATTTCACATAAAATAGTTACAATTCTAACCAAAAGGATTAAGTTACCACCAAAGAGGAGGAATTTTCACTAAAATACATGAATTGTAAGTCAAATAGTGGAACTTTCATCTAAAAAAGATGAATCCTCAGTTGAAAAAATAATTTTCAAACGAAAGAACTAAATTTCTATACAATTTTAAGATTTCGAACTAATTAAATGAATTTTCAACAAAGCAGTTCAAATTTTGAACAAATAGTTGGATTTTCTACTAACTTGCTGAATTTTTGTGCTGAAAATTCTAATTTTCAACAAAACAGTTGAAGTTCTTACTCGAGAATGTGAAACTTGAACAAAACAAAAAAGAAATTTCCAGCTGAAACGGATTAAATTTCAATCAAACAGTTGCATTTTTAAACAAAATTGGTTGTAAAAGTAAAATTTAAATGTTTTCATAGGTTCTTTTTCAGTGATTTTGAATATTACCAAAGCAATGATTATACTTTGGCTATGATACGTGAATGATACCATGCTGAATGATTTTCTAGATTCATCACAGCTTTAAAAAAATGAAACTAACTTGAAGAAATCAGGAGAAATTTGCATTTGCCAATTTATTGTATAATGTTTGGCAAGTTTGCATTTTGAAACTGCAATTTTTAAATCTGAAAACTGGCTGTCGATCCAGAGCTGTATATAAGAATATAACTTCGAATAAAAAAGTGATTAAATGTCTTCACTTAATTAACAACAATTTCAAAAGAATTTGACAATCATCTGCGTAAATTCAGAGGTTTTCTCAAACTTGTTCTGATTGTCACTGGAAAACACAAGATTATATTCAAAAATTCTTTTGAGTCACCGAAATTTTCCATTTGTTGTTTGCGTGAAATGAAAAGCATCGCAGTTATTTACTGTAATAAGTCAACTTCATAAATCTCATGAATAGGCTTAGGTATGCCGGCAATGATATAATGAATCTTGTACACACATCAGAATCTTTCGAAAGTGAGCCACTAATTTAATTTGTTTTCAAATATCTCTTTAGACTGGTTTAAACTTATTACTGATTTCAAATAAAAAATGGCTGATAAGTAAATTTGTTACCAGAAATAAAATATAGAATACTCTGCCTGCGAATTTTTTCTTCAAGCAAATAAGCTGAAAATAAGAAGAATCAATGAGGCTTCCTAAAATTAAACGATAGCTTCTATCAAGTTATTCCAGATTTAGAGAGTAATGTCACAACTCTAAATATTATTTCGAAACTTATACTACCGGTCAAAATGTTCGATTTTCAACTACTACTCTATACGTATATATGCTTTCGGAAAGTAAATGGAGAATATGAGAATTTTGTTAAATTAAAGTCTAAAATATTCTCTTTGAAATGAAACTAAGAACACAATTAAATATTTACTGGTTCTCGTATTATCATAAAAGACGTGGAAACTTACCCAAGATAAAAATCGCTCCGTTGAGCGGCACCACTCGACCGACCGCTTTTCGTTTTAAATACGCTTCCACATTTTGTATGATAATTCGTGAACAAGTAAATATTTGATTATGTCCATAGTCTTATTTGGAATACTAGATTTTGCACTTTAATGTGAAAGTCTTGAATTGTCCATGATTGGGGTGTCAGTGTGTTCGTTTTACTAAATCCTTATGATTATTGTGAATTGACCTTATAAAATAATTGTTATCAAAATTAAAAATATATATCATACTTACGAATGGAACTGAGGAGTACCAAGAATATTATGAATACAGAGCCTGTAATGATCTTCATTTTTTCAATCCAGAGTTACTGACTGAGAACTGAAAACTGAATGTTTTTGAATATATTCGCCACGATATATAATGATCATCTGATTACTCAAGTTTACTTATTTCATTAATGCACGTGATAAGAGAAGGATGCGAGATGACTATTGATACCTGATTTCTGAATGTTATAGAGGAGGTTTAGTACCCGCACGCAAAAAAATTCCTTGATACCTACAAGCGAATGTAGAATATATTATATTCGAAGAATTTGTTCGCTTAGATTAGATAACACGTTTACTTAGTTCGAGTGAAACGTTTTGTTTCTTTATATAAACTCTTCTCGTAGATCAGCGATTTTGTCAAAGTTTTCAAGTTAGAGAATTTATTATTTTTAACAGATTGTGTATACATTTCTTATCTTGAAATCAGAGGAACATTTAGTTGGTACGGAAATATATGAACTTAAAGCAGCCAATCTTTCGTCTGGTATTATTGACACAGATTTTGAATATCACATCGAAAATTGAAAATTCAAGATGGAGGATCCGAAACGCAGGTATGACAGTGGTTCATTATTTCAAATATCATCCTCTGAGCGCCTTTTTAAAAAAATTTGTCTTAGTTCAGGAGATGAAAAATTGTAAAGTAGACATACAATAAAAGCAAAAATTTTGATATTATAGCATTCTTTTTGAATGCATTTTGATTAGTAGATAGAATCTTATAAACAAAGATAGCTATTTAAAAAACCTATAATTGTTCTGTTTTTTTGATTCCTTAAGAATTTAAAATTATTTTTCTAACGTATTTTCATTAGTTGAAAACTGTCATATGTTTGAAATACTTTTTCAGGTTTGCTAAAAGAAGATCATTGTTTGAGAAAACAAAAATCGAAAAAAAAGTGTCATTCATGAAAATAACAAAATTGTGCAGATAAGAATTTATTCTGGTATGGTGCTTGCTATCTTGTAAAATTCAGCCGTATAAGAATCAGCTCTAAATAATCAATAATTTTCAAGTTTGATATGATAGGCTACTGTTTCGCATTTTATTTTCAATTTCCTAAATTTTGTTTCTTCACCCTATATTCTACATTAACATCTAGTATTCACGGCTTTCCGGATTTTTTTCTGGAGAATGATTGGGTAAAAAATAAGCCGAACTGTGATCCCTGCAAAAGGCGAATAGGAAACAGTTAAAAAAATTATCCGATCTGCATAAAACTTATTTATCAGGAGTTTTTTGAGTCACAAATGTCAAACATCATCTACAACATTTTTAATTGAATGTTGCTGATCCAAAATTGCGCGCAGTATATTTAAAAAGTATGCGATTGGTATAAAACATCACAGATGACAAATACTTCATCAAAGTTTTGTTTTCAATACGGGTCGTCATTTCAGATTAGTCATTTTTAATTTTTGATGCAATATTTGGTATTTGTAACTCAAAAAACGTAGAGAAAATGAGTTTCATATTAATCAGATAACTTTCTTTCTTGGAAATTATGGCATAAGTGACCATAATTATAAATTAAAAATAATCGAAATGATTATTATAGGCCAAAAAATTCTACATGGATTCAAGAGTATGGCCTGCCTGACCGAAAGTAAAAAGAAGTTCTAATATATTTCTGATTCTTAAAATAGTCAGTTCAAAGAAATGTCAAGTTATTGAACCCTGATCTCCTTTTCCTTCGAATGAGATTTGAAGGGTAAAATGCCATAAGGAAGCATGTGATTGGTTCAAATAATCTAAAGAATTCTAAAAAACATACTGAGGACAGGATTTTTTTATAGTCTCATTTAGCATAATTCTATAAGTTTCGAATGTTTTTTTGAAGGAAAAAAACAATTGACTGTTTATGTAACTTTCAATATTATTGATGCAATGTGAAGACAGTCCTGTGAAACTAGTGAATAATCTGCGCCACCTTCACCACCAAGGTAATAAATATTTGAAAGAGCCAACTCCAAACTGAAAATATAGAAATTATTCACATATTTGATCTATTTAAGCTTACTTCGTAGGCGTTGAAAATAACGAACTGTCTAGGCTTACCAAACATATTTGTTAATAAGCGGAAATGAATTGTAGTTCAAACAGAGAAAGACTGGAAAACAAATCAAATTAACAAACCAGAAGCATTTTTTTCAAAAGTCATTTTCATTTTTAAAACAGTCAAACGTATCCCTGATTCATGAAAAATTGAAATGTCACGTGGAATTTTTTTTTTAGTAAGAAACACGGACAAATTATATATTTTCAAATCCCAGTTTTGAGAAGGTATAAAATATAAAGAAATAGTTTCTGTTATCATTTCCACTTATTTTAATTTTAATATTCAGCCTTTACAATTTCACCGTAAACTGAAAAATCAATGATAGATTTGGGACCTCTGTTGATATTATTTATATATAATGGACGCTATATTCAGACTTTCAACGCTATTTGCATGAGCTATTTTGAAAACGTTGGCCACTCCTGCTCTTCTTCGTTAGAGATCATCACACAAAGCTATAAGATGCTCGAAGTTTTTGCTCAAATTTGATCGATCTCGATATATTCTCATGATTACTAATCGCAGATTCTCATTTTTTATTATAATCCTATTCCATCTATGTTCTTGTTTAAATGTATGATACAAGGTTCGCATAGAAACGTCAAAAAATATAAATTCGTGAACCAGGGATACGTCAGAAAAGGCAGTCAGATGAATAACCAATTCGAACTTCTAAGTAATTTTTATTTCTATCTTGAGTTAATTTTCTTTGATCATATTAAATTAATCAATGACCTTCGCTTAGGAATACCGATAATCATGCATATAATTTTCAATTATTACTAACAATATTAATATAAAATTACATTCACGCAGCAATGCTGTTAAAAAACTAAAATTCTTGTGATCAAAGAAAAAATTCTGGAAAATCCTACGTTAAATTTTACGATATCTTGTATCAAGAAAGCTTGAAAATGACAAAATGCAATCTAGTTCTCGCGGAAAAGAAAGAATTTTTTTATGAAAATGAGTAGTGTTAACATGACTAGAGTAAAAAGGAAATTGAAAAAAGAAAAGATTCCAAAATAATTCTAAAATCGAATAGACTTCAAAGAATTCAAAATGCACATTTTGAAGATTACAAACAAAAAATTCCAAAGATTCAATATAATTTCGAAAATATTCAACAGCATGAAAAAATGTTCCTAATGTTTCTAAAAAAAAATTTGAATTATATTTCATTTTGAAAAATTATGTTCACGGGAATGTTTCAAAATATTTGACAATATATTTTTAAGAATTTCCAGAATTGTTCAAAAGATATTTCGGAATTTTAGAAATCTGAGAAAGATTGAAAATATTTCAAAACGTTGAAGCTTTCGCGAAAATTTGAAACGTATCTGGTACTTTCTTCCGACCTTCTACAAGTCCTGAATATTTTTGAAATTGACTCGACTTTTTTCTACAAATTTGGTCAATACTTCGAATTTGACAACATTCTTAATAACGTTCTAGATACTCTTTCAACACACATGAAATCCTAGAAAATCTTTTTGAATTTTCCCAAGAATCCTAGGAAAATGAAATTTATTTATTCTTAAGAATAAATGAAATATGCTGTTGACAATTAGTCTTTTTTTAGGTAAATTCAACTGTTTTTCATTTAAAGTTCGAATGTTTTTTGTTCAAATATCAAATATTACAGTGTTCGTTGAGAATTTATTTTTTTGTTTGAAAGTTCATCTACTTGGTTGAAATTTAACTTATATATTCAAATCTTGATTTGAAATATTTGAAATCTTTAGAAATCTTTTTAAATATTCTTAGAAATCTTAGGAAAATTATATTATTAATACCTTAGGAACAATTATTTTTCGCCGAAAATCAAAAATCGAGACTCGCGATTGATGATGCTAGTAAATAAAAAAAGGTACCTCACACTTTCCTTCAACAAGAATTCATCGTTTCTTCAATTTTTCTTAAAACTATTTCTTAGCTCTAAAACAAGAATTGTTTTTTTTTGTTCATTTGATCGCAACTTTACGGATGTTAGTACCTCCATTGAAAATTATGTTTCATTACAGAATTCGGGGATCACATGACACCCTGATGAACAATTTCCTTTATTCTTCGAGATGGGGTGGTAAAAATGGTAGAAATTTGAAATGTTAAACTTTAAAAAGTCGAACTTTCGGCATAGAAAAATTTTAATAGCGACCTTTAAATATTGGTTGAAAAATCTGGCAAAGGTAGAGGATCATAAAAAAATAACTGATGCAACGTTTCAGAAAATCTAAGGAAAAAAATTCAATCACGGACCCTCACAGAATGTCACTATTTCAATGACTCAAAAAATGTAATCAGTCATTGATAACATTCAAAACAACGTATGCTTCAAATACCTAGTTACAAGATTTTCTGCTAATATAATTGTTTCATTTTCAACGATATTTATGATTAGATCAAGGATAAATCACGTTGGATCAACTGTGAATTTTTTTTCGGTCGGAATATTGGGAATAAAATAGAAGGGCTGATATTAATTAGTCACTCCAATTAGATGAGGGAAGATTTATTCAAATTTTGTATCAGCACAACCGAAGAGGGAAAACCCAATACGGAAAAGACCTCAAGGAGGAGTCTTACATATGCATAATTACAAACATTTCAATACATTTTCCAAAGAATTAAAGCACTCCAAATACGTTATTTCAAATTAACAGTAGTTAGTGAAGTATATTAAATTCCATCCAAAATTAATCGGACTTCTACAACAAATTAATTTCAAAGTTGGCAGCAAGAGCATTCTTCGAACCACGCTTGACGAAAATTAAAAATAAGTATAACGAAGAATCCTTCGAGGTATTTTGATGAAACTTTTTTGCTGATTCGCAATTAGGTATTGAATGAACAAAAATACAAGTTTCAAAGAATAGCTAAATTTCAGCTGAAGCATAATAAACAAAACATACATATCTTATGATGAAAATATAGGTACATATAATTAGTAATCCAGAATCTTAATTCACACGAGATGAAAAAATATTGCTCTCAACTTCAGAAGTAAGTAAGATTTGAAGGAATTTACTAGGATATTCAATTTTATTTTAATGCTTTAATTTCTAATTAATTTCTATACTTTAGCTATATTATTTAATTATAAAAGTAAGGAATTATCTAATATGCCATACATTTATTACATTTTGGAAAGTCAATGATTATTCAGAATCAGAATCACTGGAATGCAATCCTACAAAAGTATTCCTACCATATGCCAGGTGAAGTGATTGTTGTGAAAGAGGTGGTGGTTACTGTTGAGTTGGGGGTTGTTGCAGATATTCTTGTGTTGAGCTTATAGTTGTGGCAAATGTGGCGCCTATTTATAATATGGAGGAAATTTCAATAAAACCGCTCTTGTACTTGGACTCCGCCCTAGACCAATTGACGGGGAACGAGCTGAGGATGGAAAAAAAAACATATTACTATTAGCACAATTATGTACACTCTCTGAATCTGGATGCAGAACTTCTATCTTGGTGCTCCATATTATTTCGAAACTCATTAATATTTTCTACTTGTGAGAATTCACTCTGGATCTAAGAAGCAATCGAAGCATGATATCATGACAATCAAAAATTTATTTTTAAATTGAAAGGTCAATAGGTAAATGAAATTACAAATTCAGAATTTTGATTCACACTAGATAAAAAATATTGCTCTCGATTTCAGAAGTATAATTTGGAGAAATTCATAAGGATATTTAATTTCATTACTCACTATTAATTTTCCATCAATTTCTAAGCTTAAGCTTTACTTTAGCTATACTAGTTAAATATGGAATCGAAGAGTTGTTTTATATGCTATACATTTATTATATTTCGGAAAGGCAATGATCATTTATTATCAGATCCACTATAATGTACTTCAATAAAAGGGTTTATACCATATGTTACCGGACGAACTGCTTTCATCTGAGATGGTGTTAATCGCGAATTTAGTTGTTGCTGGAACTGTGGTTGTGGCGAATATCGATAATGTAAATCTTTGGTACTTGGATTCCGTTGTAATCCATCTACCGAGGGCCGATCTTGGGGTATTGGGGCCTGAACTTTATTTTCGGTTTGCTGAGAAGGAGCATCCCTTGTTGGTGATGTGGTTCGTGTAGAAATACAACATTGCCAGAACTGTTGTTCACTTAACTCTGAAAGAAGAAATTTGAGTTTTGAAAAGTTGTATACTGTGTAAGAATATCTGTTAGGAAAATTAACTATAATTTGAAAAAAAACATAGTACTAAAAGCAGAAAAATTATACCTCGTGAATCTGAATGAGACTTCCAACTTAGTACTCTCAGATTTGGAAAATAATGTCACAACTGAAGGGTGACACTGTATACGGACTCAAGTGCCTTTCGGAAATTTGTTTTACGGGCCTAAGCTAATTGTTTTAACATAACTCATGTCCCTGTAAAAGATTAGGGTCCGGTTCGGGTTCAGAGAGTGTAACATGTAAAATTAAGGTACATGATGGCGCAGGTGCTACGAGGTGCGTACCCAGTAAAAACATGGCATTCATTTTCATCCGGTATCCTTTTTTGGGTGTTCTAATATGATCTCACAAATAGTCTATTTCAGTACCAGTTTCTGTCTTGTTTAATTTGCTAACTTCAGATTATTAACACAGCCCCACCAAAAAAATTAAATTTCATATCCCTGAACCAGACCCATGCATCCCTATGTATTTTTTATCGCTTGATCCGAATCCAAGGTCAACAAAATTCATATACTCCCAAAATTTTTAGTTAGAGCCCAAAAACACCCCTAGAATAGGGTGAAAATGAGATTAAGCAACAAGCATAGTTGTTGCATCTTAATCAATCGAATTATACAAATTTTCAAGTGTATAGCGCATAAAATTGATTTGAAACACCCCTCCACACCTACTCCACCTACCCCCTAACCCAGCTAACCCCTAAAAACCACCTCTCCCAAACGACAAGCAGGCTAACCCACCGACCCCTGAGAACAGCGAGTTTAGGCGCATATTTTTTTGAAAAAATTACATTCGACACCAAAAGCATCCTAACCCATGTAGCCCCTAACTCACCTAACCCCCAGAAACGAATCCTACCAAGCCACAAGCAGGCTAACCCACCTACGCATGGGAACAGCGAGTTTAGTCGCCTATTTTTTTGAAATAACTACATTTGACACCACAATCGTGCTAACGCACGTCCTTTGAACTTGGGGGTAGTTCCGTATAACTCTTTAGGCGTAGCTTATTAGTATTACGTTTGACCCAGGATACATACCGTCCAGCGCCGATGTTCATGAAACAGGGGTAGAGTTTTAAAAAAAACAGGGGTAGAGGTTCGACTAAATTCGCGGTTCCCATGGTAGGTAGGTTAGCCTGCCTGTGGTTTGCTAGGATTGGTTTCTAGAGGTTAGGTGAGTTATGGGGTACGTGGGTTAGCCTGCCTGTGGTTTGGTAGGATTCGTTTCTAGGGGTAAGGTGAGTTATGGGGTACGTGGGTTAGCACGATTGTGGTGTCGAATGTAATAATTTCAAAAACATAGGCGACTAAACTCGCTGTTCCCAGGCGTAGGTGGGTTAGCCTGCTTGTCGTTTGGTAGAGGTGGTTTTTAGGGGTTAGCTTAGTTAAGGGATAGGTGGGGTAGGTGGGGAGTGTGTTTCAAATCAATTTCCTGCGCTATACACTTGAAAATTTGTATAACTCGATTGATGAAGATGCTCGTTGCTTAATCTCATTTTCACCCCATTCTAGGTGTGTTTTTTGGCTCTAGCTAAAAATGTTGGGGGTACATGAATATTTTTGACCTCAGATTCGGATTCAGCGATAAAAAATACGTGGGGATGCATGAGTTTGGTTCAGGGATATGAAATTTAATTTTTTTTGTGGGGTTGTGTAAATAATCCGAGATAGCGAACCGTATTGATTCAGAGGGTGCATTATTTCAATTATTTCAAACTTGAATCTTACAAGAAACCAAAAAATAGATAAAAAGACCAGGGATCGGAACGTTTTAGGTTAGACCAATTCAGGTGCGGACTGGCACTTACAACTCTTAAGGGTGCGGGTCTGAACCCGGGCCCTTTAATTTCTGTGGGGTCCTGATCAAAAACCCGGACCCTTTTAGATCTCAAGGGTTCGAGTCAAACAACCGTGCCTATTAAATTTTTAAGGGTACGGGTCGAGACGCGAACCCTTTAAGTTCTTAATAGTCTGGACTTGGTTCCTTGAGACATACGGATGCGCAGTATAGTTATACGGCAACTTTAGCTGAGCAGAAAAGTTAAGTGGTACTTATAGATGCACAGTAGGGTTAAATACCAGTTACACATGCGCAGCAGTGTTTCATGGCTTTATGCGGATGCGCAGTAGATAATAATTCCATACTGTATATCCATGTATATTCCATACTGTAATAGTTCCATACTGTTTACGCGTGCGCAGTAATATTAGGGTTGCTTGTATGTGCGCAGTAGAATTAGATAGCACTTACATAACCGCAGTAGGGTGGCTCAAGAATTATTATTATTATTATACCATTAAGCCTTTTCCCTTCCGGGGTAGGCGTGACTTGCTCGGTTATGCTAGAGGGCAAAGATCACACCCATTTGGTTCCGAATCCGGAAAAAGAAAATGCCTAATTCCTGTTTTTCCGTTTTTCTTATTTTAACTACTGCCGGTTTTGACTTGAAGTTTCCCATGTAAAATGCATGGGGAAAAATGACTATTTATTTATCCTTTATAGAATCGGGAAATATTTTATAATAAATGTATGTTATAAAACACAATGAGCTACCAGTTCGACGAATTTGTAGACAAAGTTTAAAAAATTGCAAATTAATTAACAAATGTTGATAAACATTCCACTGAAAAAATAATAATAAACTTTGATGGAAAAAAATTTCAAGAGAAAATTATTTAAACAAATTCCACTTGCCGAAAACATCAAAAATTAATAAATTATTATTAATAAATATTCCACTAGACCAATAGTAATAATTTTTAGGAAAAAAAAAGAATTTTCGGAAAAAAATGATTTAAACAAATTCCATCATGTAAATAATTGACAATTAAATAGGCAATGTTAATAAATATTCCACTAGACCAAC